>SKCR01037334.1:0-68078 GCA_019454045.1 Zanthoxylum bungeanum | reverse complement strand
TCCATCAAACCATAATCCTCATCATTAATCAAAAGAAGTAAACCCTAGTCGTTTTTCTAGGTTTGCAGCATAGACGATGTAATTTTTCATACATGAGTAAATAAAACAATCTGCTGCAACCCATTAACATGAAGCATCTACGAAAACAATATTTCAAATTCCCATCCAAATTCTAATTTTCACTAAAACTTGTACGTCAAAACAGGATCACCGAAAGCAATACGGGTTATCACCAAATCACTGTCAATATTACTTAGGACACATACAATAAACCAAAAAAAACCCAGAAAACACAGTGAAAGATCCAGAAACATGACAACAAATACTAAAAAATCTAAATAAATAAATAAAATATATCAATTACAAAACATGCTGTGAACAACAATAACATTAACCATGTTAAAAAAAATAACCTGAACATCCTCGAAAGTCCACCTATTGAAGAGCTTCACATCGTATTGAGCCTGTGAAGGATCTTCAGATTGTGCCACTACAGTAGTCGCCATTCTTACCCTTCACATTAATAACATATTATTACAGAATGTCTTAGAAAAAAAAATCAAATCAAACAAAACAAAAGCATAGACATACGTGTTGTAATGAAGGGGAAAATACCAGGATTCGGCTGCCGCTGAGTTCAGTTCTGTGTGTTTTAAGAGACTGAAAATTGGGTTTTTTTTCCTGCATTTTATAGGACAAGCTAACTAGGGTTTGCTTTTCTGTGATATTTGGGTTAATAACAATTAGACCCTCATATTTTAGTAATCTATAAAAAAAATACCCTGAAATTTCTAATTTTACTCATATGGAATGAAACAAATGCAACTTGAACTGATTCGGTACTGTTTTTGAATTAGTATTTTCACATAAAAATGATGAAATTGGTGTTTTTAGTTTGTTGTATTTTGAATTGAATACGCATCTGTTATTATTTTTTAAATCTCGTATTTTAAATATGAAAATAATAATATATGTTCGATATATATAATTGAAAATGATAAAAACAATGAATATGTGTTCGATTATATATTTTCCAAACAGATTTTACTAAACATATAATTCATACTTATAATTAACTAGTTAATGAAATGAAAAGTGCTACAGTAAAAAACATCTTATTTCTCTAACAAGTTACTGCAAAATAATGCTATAAAATTCATTGAAATTTTGAAAGTGAACATTTTATACCGTTAATAACAACATGGACCACGGTCTTAAATTATTGAACAAGTAAGGGGTAAAATAACTAAACAGTATCGAAAATATCGGTTCGGTTCGATTTTTCGATTTATGTTCGATTATATATGAAATAAACCGATCGATTTGGTTCGGTTCGAATAGTGAATTGGACCCGTGACCCGATCGTTTTGTAAAATCATGGACCGAACCGATCTTTTCGATTCTGTTTGGGGGTTAATTCATCTAAAAAACCGGTTTGGTTCGGTTGTGAATTGTGAAAGAAAAAAAACTAAACATGTCTATATATATATATACACATACACAAATCTTTTATCGAAACAAACAATAACTAATATATTCGGTACTCATCGCATGAAATTCTTACCTCATGTCGTGAACACTCCTGATCCTAGTCAAATCTATCAAAACAAATGGTGGATACAATCAGATCCGGTGTTATGCAGAATTATAGACTCAACTATAACAAACTTATGGATATTCCCGAAATACCCAAATCAAGTCTGTATTCAACAATTTTAGTTTCGTTACTCATAATACATCCAACATAACATATACATAGCATTATATTCCATTTTCTGCTAAAATTCAGAAAACCTTTCGGAAACGTTGCGAAGGAATCTGAAATTTTTCAGGTCTTTCATGTTCCACCTGGAACATATCTAATACTCATATTACATCATGATATTGTTAGGGTTGGTGCTCTGAGCGTCAATCCGGATCGTATTTATGTTCGATTCATTAATACGAGCAATACCTTTTTTCCATAATATTACTTATTTATAGTTGCATATCTTGTCTTTTATTATATATATTCGATCTAATTCATTAGATTGAAACTAAATCATGTTTAGTGATATATATATAGATTAGACAAAGACCCGATAATATATAATGTAGTGTGTAATTACAACGTAGCTTGTAATTGACATTTGGAAGTGTCACTACTAGACATATATTATCATATTAAGTTCTTGGTCAAGATTTACTGACACATGTCGGTTAGTAAAATCCGCTGAGGCTAGTACATGTCGTATATCGGACTTGGTCCGATGGTTTATCCCAATGAACCATAAGTCTCGGAAGACTCGTATAGATGTGCAAGTGTTTATTTGATAAACACTGAATGACTCAGTGAAGATTACCTAATAGATGATACACCAACGTTAATAGGAATCTTCTCGAGTTGAGTAGCATATTGATTCTTTGACTTGAAATATCATTGTGGATATATGAGTTATAATCCACACTTAGATGGCAGTCACATCACTGATTTATTAAGATCAGACCTCCGCTTGTTCGTTGGGTGTGGACTCATACTCATGATATCCTATGTGTATCAATATAGGATCTGTAAGTCTTGTGTACAGGGCATAAGTATTCATTATGGGATTAGCAATCCGTTAAATCCATGGATCTGTGGTACACTGTAAAATTGAGTTCTAAGTGTTATTATAAGATTGCTAATAGAATCGTCGACGGGATTATACCTATAGAGATTTGACATTAATATCTATATCTTTGGAATAATTTGAATACCTGTGACAGATGGATTATACGTATGCGATGACCTCGACCTGTATCGGTTCAGCGAGTTTATCAGTAGTCGTCATAATTTACGGGTGGGTAAATTGTGGACATGAAATTGGATTCCGTGACGGATATGCCTGAACTTAGAGAGTCTCACTAATGAAATATACTCGTAGAGCACTATGGCAACAACTTTATGAATAATATTGATTATTTATAAATCGTTTAACGGTTAAACGAAATATACATGCATAAGGGGCCTTTTGGTCATTTCCTAATTAATGTGTATTTGTATTTAATACTTGATTTTATTAAATACATATTAATTAATTGTCAAATTATGATATTTGACATATATTATTAATATATGTATTTGGATTATTTAAAGTAAATATAATACATATATTTGGATATTTGTATTTAAATAATTATTTAATTATTTAATTGTGAAAGAATTATTTAATTGTTAGATAATTATTTAATTGTTAATAATTATTTAATTATTTAATTGTGAAATAATTATTTAATTGTTACATAATTATTTAATTATTTAATTGTTAAATAATTATTTAATTATTTAATTGTTAAATAATTAAAGAAATTAAAAATATAAAATATGTAAGTTGATATTTATTAAATGAAATGATTAAGTGTAAATGTTTGACATTTTGCATTTAAGAAAATGGTAGTCATTTTGATTTTTGCTTCTTTAATTTGTTAAAAAGTAAAATATATATATATTTTTTTTTCCTTGCTAAATTCGGCCATTGACCTAAGTATAAAATGTCTTGTTTTTTTCATTTTGCCACACACTTGTTGAAGCCACCAAAACATAAACAAAAGGAAATTTGAGAGAAAAATAGAAGAAACCAAGAAGAAATGCAAGAAAGTTTGGAATTTAGTAAGTATTTCCAACTTTCTATTAGAAGGAAAATTGTTCTTTTTGTTCTTGGTTACAACATATGTTATTCTTAAGTTTTTTCTACTCTCTTGTGTTTGTGTAATGATGGTTGGAAGCATGAATGAAAGATGTATGCATGTGTGTTTAACAAAGTACGCTTATAAATACTGTATAAGCACACTTTTAATCATGTGATGATCTTGTTGTCATTCTAGAGTTGTTAGGCCACTCATTGATGACATAGAATTGTTCTTGAGTTGTTTCAAAGTGGTGAGACTTGTTTGGTGTTGTAGAGATTAAATTAAAGTGTTGAATTTGGTTAATTTGTAAATTATGGTTCTTAACCTAAACCAAAATTTGGGCTTTTCATATATGTGTTGTATAATGATTTATATATGATGTGCATTTAATTTGGTGTTGATTGGATATCATCTAATATTGTTCTGAACAATTTTGGACCAAGATGCAAAATTTGGAAAGTTGTAGCAACTCTCGGCAATTTAGGGAAATTGTGGGTTTTGAGTTACAATTTGTATTTTCATGTATAAGACATGTATAAATCATTTTGGTAATGATTTGAAATCACTTATATTTGTATTTGACAAGTTATGACTAAAATGATCAAAATGCAAAGTATTGGGGTCTCACGACAATTAGTGATAAATCTGATTTTTGGATTAAAAATCTGTTTTTATTTATTAAGTAATTAGAATAAATTATTTTATTTTAATTTCCTAAGAAAAATAATTACCGGAAATTGCTTCGGAGTGAAAATATGCGAAAACGGTGAAAAACGGTGTTACCGGGTAACAGCTATCCAAACAATGAGTTGGTCCCTGTTCGGGCAGCCTATGAACTGTCGAAATTTTTTTGGGGCTGACCTGGGCAGCCTCCATGTGCATTGGTCGGTCGGTTCGGTCAGAAACTCGTGTTATGCTATTATGCGGAAAAATATTTTCGTAAAAGTTTCTCAGTGTTTCTATATTATTTATGTCGCTATTTGATATCGAATAAATATGTATAGGTGAAATATGAATAAATTATTAATATTGGATATTGAATAATTTATTCGTAAGTTTAAAAATTTTAAACTACGATTTCGCTCGAACCGCGCTTCTTCCGCTGCGCCGCCCTGATAAAACCCAACAAAATGGTATCAGAAAGAGTCTGATTCTGAACCCATGATATGATTAGCCCTTTAAATTTTATATTTAATCTAATCTTTACTTTTTACATGCATATATTTATTTAATTTGATTAAATAAAGTAAATTACATCTTTTAGGAAAATCCCCGTTAAATAAGGTTTAATAAAGTGACTAGTATTAGGAATATTTGTTTCTTCGTCCACCTTGTCAATACGGATGTGAATGATTTCATGATGCTATAGTTGTATCGTGCCAAAGCAATGCAATTATGGTTGAAGGTAGTTCATTTTCGCTGGTAGACTTATATGATAAAAGACAAATTCAAGTGAAAGTGGAAATCTTGAACGTGTCAAAGCTGTCAAGATTACATCGGTAGCTTGAGTTTGTGATTGACAAGTGAAGCCTTGATACGCCTCCTAAAACTGTCACAATAAGAAACAGTCAGGATAAAATCAGGAGTCACAACGAGTGTGATTGACAATGAGTTGTCTACCCGTAAATATACGTAGGCGAGAATGTGTCAAAGTTGTGAGTCGAAATATATTCATAAGGTCCACTTCTCATTATGAAATTCAATTTAATTATTGAATTCTCATTTTCTGTTGGAGATTACGGTATTACGTAAAGTAGTGGGAGACACTGATATGTTAAAAATCCATTACTAATGCAGTGTGTAATATTATGAAAATTGTCACTTATGTTTTTTCTTTATTCTATTATTTTGATAAAATTTAACTTTTATCCACTGCATGCATATTATATATGTTTTCTGACTTCACTTGTGGTTGCAGATTTCTAGAATATGTTCTTGATTAGAATAGACTATAATATAATCATTCTAGAGAGAATAGTTTCTTATGCAGTAAAAATTGACATGAATTGGTTCATGTCTTGAGATTCTTCACTGGCATTACATTAAGAAAAATCCATTAAAAAATATTTGTTTATCTGATAATGACGTTTCTTGGCTTTAGTGACATTTAGAGGTCACATGTCTGACACTATTTGCCTTTCAATTATTTGTAATTGTTGTAAATAGTTGAAGGCAAATTATAAAGTTAAAGAAAAGAGATGCGTATAGTTGTGTGTAGAAAATATTGATTCTCACAACACGACAACTATAAGTATTGGATACCAGATCTCCCGTCTAGTTATTTAAAATATTATTGAATGATTGTTTTGATATTTGATATCAGAACTTGTGACTATTGGATAGTTACTTATTCTTTGTAAACAGTTATTACATTTTTTAATACGACTATTAGTGTCATTAACGAATAGATAAATATTAAGAAAAATATCCAGTTAAGTAAATAACTTAGAACAATATTTTATGAGATTTTATCACTTAAGTATTATATGCTTATTCTATATGGTAAATGATGGTCTGATACTAGATCATACCATATATCCTTATCCATTTAATGAATATTGTATTCGAGAAGGTGATTAAATCTCATTTAACCGATGATTGTCTTTGGACCAGAAAATTTATTAAACTGATACATTTGATGTATGTACTTTAATGAGTTGTAAATTGCTTAAGGTAGTTTTCTTTACTTCGTAACTTAGTCAATGAATCATCGTGACTTAGTTACGTGTTTCAGATAACGCGGATAGAATATTTTGACTTGTTCAAATATATTCGATCTGATGTTTTGAAAACTGTATCTTTAAAATTCATCATGAATCTTTAAATTGTTCAAAGATGTTTGATATGATTAAATATATGAATTTATGGCAATTAGTTCTAAGGTTATTGAATGAATATGATTCTTACTCAATATTATTCTTCTGTTATTCCATCGTGATAGAATTGTATAGTGGGAGAAATCGAATTTTATACGATTTAATTCGCTTGATATTGAGTGTTATCGAATTAGTTTCAATCCTCTTGGGGATATGCTCCAAAAATACTAATTCATCCATTTAATTAAGGTTTCATTAGTTTCTACAGTTACGTATATGATATGTACAACTAGAAAATTTGAATCTTGAAATGTTTAAGATTTGAATCTTTCTTTTGTATAATGGTTAAATAATTGAAAGTACTTGCGTCTCGGAGGTACAAGTAAAAATTTATCATTTATTCTATTTATTAGAATATTATATTCTATTTGATAGAATATCATTTCTACGATCCCGAGTAATGAAATTATTTTATTACTTAGCGTGTAACATGAGATGTTGACAATTGTATAAAAGACTTGACTTATTGAAGTCAATTGTGAGAATGATAAACTACAAATGGAACTACGTAATTAATAAGATGAAACGACCCTTAGACATCTTCCATATAAGTCCAATATGATGTCAGAATTTTTTGTGAAGTATTTGATATTTAATGGTTCTGTTGTTTTCTTATCGAAGAAAGTTATCCTATAACTTATAGTGTGAACGATATTTGATATCGATTCCGGAAATTAGCATTAAACCATAGATCTAATATTGTTCATAGCTTACTACGATCAAGTTTGGAACTTGATTGAGCTTTCATTATGAATCGTTCATAAAATGTGGAAATGGTTTGCGCAGCAAAAACTAAGTGAGCTTATTAAAGGGTTGACCTTTATAGTATGACAGTGAGAATAGTTATACTCAGCAATCTATTGTAAATTATGATGAAACTTGTCTCTAGTCGCACTTATTGAACAATTAAAGATTTTATGGTTAATGTTAATATTAGACTGTGTATTTTAGCTAGAAATACAAAGTGGCGTTTCTAAATGGTTTCTTCAGATAAGAGATCCATTGTGATTTCTTAGTTTGAAGAGTTGGTTTTAGAATGGCCCTAGAGTTGGTTTTAGAATGGCCCTGGAGTTTGTATTCTGCTAAGATTGCAGTTTGATATAATAGCTTATATAGCCTATTGTAGACTCGTATGATCTTTCTGGAAATTTATGTTTTCTAATTTTGATATCAGTCAGATTGTCTGATTTTATCAAAGCATAGAGAATATATATGAGATAGAAAGGTTAGTGGGAGCGTAAATTTCTTTCTAGTATTTTACATCATAATGACATTATCATTATTAACGTAATAATGAGATATTTGTGAGGTAAAAGGTTTACCTGAGTCTTATTTTCTCCGTAAAAGCAGTGGGAATGGTCTCTATTATATTCGATATAAAGTTTTATATATGATATAAACTAAAAGACTTGAGAGATGATCCCATCAGTCGTATATTAGATATGATATAATAAAGGACACAATGAGACTATATGTGTGACAGTTAGTATAACTGTTTGAAAATTAGTGTGTCTATTGTATATAATATCCATCTTTCGTAAATGATGATTCCTTTGTCGAAAGAGAAATTGATTAGAATATCTAGTCAATCTTATGCATCATAAGATGATGACATAATGAATATTATATTAAGTGTGATTAGAGATATCAATTTAATCGTAATTGATACGAGCTATTTTGATATGTTGTAGACCATGCGATGAGTCTTGAGACATGTTCTTTATTATCTTTGAGATATTAAGAACAAGTTTCTTATTGATGGAGAATAAAGTCTGCAACTATTATGGTCAGATTAGTTTCAAGTCTAATTATAACGTTACACGGTCTACGTCATAAGGAGTCAGAAAAGATGCAGTGGGAGTGTCACAAATGATTCTACTATGAGAGTATTTTGGATTTGATCCGTAAATACTTGGACGGCTTAGTAGCTGCAGCACAATGTTGATGAGACATCTTAGTCATATTGACGTAGAACTTAGTTTTTACAAAAATATGAATGATGCTGACTAAGGGAAACAGTTGGGTTTGTTGGACAAACTCAAATGTTATAACGGACCTACTCGTTGGTTCATACCTCTTGAGCGCTAGGTGAGTTCTTGAGGGCAAGGCGTATGTGATACACATTTAGATGTGCATATGATGGATTGGCACTAGAGCAAGTGGGAGAAATTGTTAGGGTTGGTGCTCGGAGCACCAACCTGTATCGTATTTATGTCTGATTCATGAATACAAGCAATACTTTTTTCCATAATATTACTTATTTATGGTTGCAACTCTTGTCTTTTATTATATATATTTGATCTAATTCATTAGATATATATATATATTGGACAAAGACCCGATAATATATAATGTACAATATATGTCGTATATCGGACTTGGTCTGATAGTTTATCCCAATGAACCATAAGTCTCGGAAGACTCGTATAGACTTGTAGGTGTTTATTTGATAAACACTGAACGACTCAGTGAAGATTACCTAATAGATGATACACTAACGTTAATAGGAATCTTCTCGAATTGAGTAGCATAGTGATTCTTTGACTTGAAATACCACTGTGGATATATGAGTTATCCTCCACACTTAGATGGCAGTCACATCACTGATCTATTAATATCAGACCTCCGCTTGTTCGTTGGGTGTGGACTCATGCTCATGATATCCTATGTGTATCAAGATAGGATCCGTCAGTCTTGTGTACATGGCATAAGTATTCATTATGGGATTAGCAATCCGTTAAATCCATGGATCGGTGGTACACTGTAAAATTGAGTTCTAAGTGTTATTATAAGATTGCTAATAGATTCGTCGACGAGATTATACATATAGAGATTTGACATTAATATCTATATCTCTGGAATAATCTGAATACCTGTGACGGAGGGATTATACGTATGTGATGACCTCGACATGTATCGTTCATCGAGTTTATCAGTGGTCGTCATAATTTACAGGTGGGTTTCATGATGGATATACCTGAACTTAGAGAGTCTCACTAATGAAATATACTCGTAGAGCACTAGGACAACTTTTATGAATAATACTGATTATTTATAAATCGTTTAACGGTTAAACGAAAGATACATGCATAAGAGGCCTTTTGGTCATTTCCTAAAACTTGATTTTATTAAATACATATTAATTAATTGTCAAATTATGATATTTGACATATATCATTAATATATGTATTTGGATTATTTAAAGTAAATATAATACATATATTTGGATATTTGTATTTAAATAATTATTTAATTATTTAATTGTTAAATAATTAAAGTAATTAAAAATATAAAATATCTAAGTTGATATTTATTAAAGGAAATGATTAAGTGTAAATGTTTGACATTTTGCATTTATGGAAATGGTAGTCATTTTGATTTTTACTTCTTTAATTTGTTAAAAAGCAAAATATCTTTTTTTTTCCTTACTAAATTCGGCCATTGACCTAAGTATAAAAGGTTTTATTTTTTTCATTTTGCTACACACTTGTTGAAGCCACCAAAACATAAACAAAAGGAGATTTGAGAGGAAAAAAAAAGAAGAAACCAAGAAGAAATGCAATAAAGTTTGGAATTTAGTAAGTATTTCCAACTTTCTATTAGAAGGAAAATTGTTCTTTTGTTCTTGGTTACAACATATGTTATTCTTATGTTTTTCTACTCTATTGTGTTTGTGTTATGATGGTTGGAAGCATGAATGAAAGATGTATGCATGTGTGTTTAACAAATTATGCTTATAAAATGGTGTATAAGCACACTTTGGATCATTTGATGATCTTGTTGCCATTCTAGATTTTTTAGGCCACTCATTGATGACTTAGAATTGTTCTTGAGTTGTTTTAAAGTTGTGAGACTTGTTTGGTGTTGTAGAGATTAAATTAAAGTGTTGAATTTGGTTAATTTTGGTTAATTTTATTAATTTGACTAATTTGAGAAATTAGGGTTCTTAACCTAAACCAAAATTGGGGCTTTTTTTATATGTGTTGTATAATGATATATATGTGTTGGGGTTTTGGGCAAAGGGCACGGCGGAAGCGCTGTTCGGGCGAAATCGAAATTTTAAAACTTTTTAAATTATCGAATGAATTATTCAATATCCAATATGAATAATTCATTCATATTTCACCTAAACATATTTATTTAATATCAAATAACGACATAAATAGTTAAGAAACATCGCGAAACTTTTACGAAAAAGTTTTTTTCCGTAAAATGGCATAAAATGCGTTTTTGACCGAACCGACCACCCAATACACATGAGGGTTGCCCAGGTCAGCCCCAATTGTATTTGGGCAGCCGTCTCCCGGTTGGCTCAAAAGTTATCTAGTAACGCTGTTTTTCACCGTTTTTACTTATTTCAACTCTGAAACAATTTACGGCAATTGTTCCAACACCGAAAACACATCCAATACATTTATATGACATTATCTTCATCACCATATGAACATTATTTCCAGATCTGATCCAGAAGTAAAAATATCAATTTTTCATGCTTAAAATCCAATTTTCCAACATTAATCTAATTAATCTTAATACCAATCAAAGTCACCACAAATGAACCACCCAAGAACAATTCTAGGCATTACAAGAGTGGTCATAACACTCTAGAATGACAACTTATCATCAAATGACCAAATTGAATAAATATTACAATAATATTATACAATTCTACTTCACACATGCTTAACACTTCCAAATCCATCCTCCAAAACCAAAAGCCCCAAATTTATAGAAAATAAGAAACCCTAGATCAAACTAGATAATCAATAACATGAAACATGCTTTCAAAGCTTAAGGGGATTGAAGATTACATTTAATCTCTAATTTTCCTAAAGCTTTTTCTTGATTTTTCCTTCATTTTATTCCTTGAATCATCAAGTATGATTTGAGATCTTTTTTCTTTGAAGTTTTCGGCCATGGAGGTGGTTAGAAGGGAAATGAAAATTTTTTTCACTTTAAAAATCCCCATTGCCGACTCTACAAGGACAATTTAGTCATTTTTATATTTTAATTTCATTAAATTAAAAACAAGATAAGATAAGCTCTAAGTTTGACAAATCAAATTTGCACACTTAAGCTTAATTAAATTATGCCACATGTATCAATAATAATTAAACATATTTCATAACATTTATGTAATATGGATATTATTTAACTACTTAAATTTTAATATTTAAATATCTAAATAATTAATTAATATAATAATTATTATTATATATGTATTTTTTTTTACATTAAATAACAAATACATATATTAATGGCATATGTCAAAATCTCATTTGACAATTAATTAATGTGTATCTAATCAAATTATGTATCAAATACAAATACACAATAATTATGATTGATCAAAATCCCCTGAAGTATGTGTTCTCGTTTAACCGTTTAAACGATTCGAATTAACTCATTTAATCCGATGAAGTATTATGAATAATCTGTATTATTCATAACGTGTTGCCCAAATACTCAATGAGTACACTTCATACTGTGGGACTATCTAAGTTTAAGTTTATCCGTCACGAAATCTAATTTAATTTCCATAATTCACCCACTCATGAATTATGACGACCACAGATAATCTCACTAAACTATGCAAGTCGAGGTCATTACATACGTATAATCCCTCTGTCACATGTTATCCATATAATACCTGGGATATAGATAAGAACGTCAAATCCTTTCGGTATAATATATTCGACTTTCAAATTTACTATCTCTAAATAACACTCGGAACTGATTTCCGAAGTTATACTACGTCCATGGATTTACTAGATCGCAAACACGTGTATGATGCCTATGCAATGTACACAGGACTGAAAGATTCTATCTTGATACGCATAGGATATCATGAGCATCAGTCCACACTCAATGAACAAACGGAGGTCTGATCTAAATAGATCGGTGACGTGACTGCCATCATATTAGGGTTGGTGCTCTGAGCGCCAATCCGGATCGTATTTATGTCTGATTCATGAATATGAGCAATACATTTTTCATGATATTACTAATTTAATGGTAGCACCTCTTATCTTTTATATACGTATTCGATCTAATTTCGATTAGATTGAAACTAAATCTGATTTAGTGATATGTATATATATTAGACAAAGACCCCAGGATTTACAACGTAGTGCACAGTTGTAACATAATTTGTAATTGACAATGGGAAGTGTCACTATAAATTGTATATGCTTAAATTAAGTTCCTAATCAAGATTTACTGACACGGGTCGGTTAGTAAATTCCCTGAGACCAGTACATGTCGTATATCAGACTTGGTCCGATGGTTTATTCCAATGAACCATGAGTCTTGGGAGACTCATACAGACATGTAGGTATTTATTTGATAAACACTGAACGACTCACCAAAGATTTCCTAATAGATGGTACACCAACGTCAATAGGAATCTTCTCGAGTTGAGTAGCATAGTGATTCTTTGACTTGAGATACCACTGTGGATATATATGAGTTATCCTCCACACTTAGATGGCAGTCACGTCACCGATCTATTTAGATCAGACCTCTGCCTGTTTGTTGGGTGTGGACTCATGCTCATGATATCTTGTGAGTATCAAGAAAGGATCCGTCAGTTCTGTGTACTGAACATAGGTAGTCCATAATTGATTAGCAATCTGTTAAATCTATGGCTATAGTATACTTCGGATGTGAGTTCCGAATGTTATTTAGAGATTGCTAATAGATACATCGACGTGATTATTCCTATAGAGATTTGACGTTTATATCTATATCTCTGAGATAATTCGGATACCTGTGACGGAGGGATTATACGTATGCAGTGACATCGACCTGTATGATTCAGCGAGTTTATCCGTGGTGGTCATAATTTACGGGTGGGTGAATTATGGACACGAAATTGGATTTCGTGACGGATATGCCTGAATCTAGAGAGACTCACTAATGAAATATATTCGTATAGTACTAGGGCAACTGTTATGAATAATACTGATTATTTATAACTCGTTTAATGGTTAAACGAAAATTACATGCGATCGGGACCTCACGGTCATTTCCAAAATTAATGTGTATTTTATTTAATACTTGATTTTATTAAATACGCATTAATAAAATATCAAATTGTAATAGTTGACATATATCATTATTATATGTATTTGTGATATTTAATGTAAATATAATACATATATTTAAAATATTTGTATTTAATTATTTAATTATATAAATGTTATATGATTAAAATAATTAAAGTTACAAATATCTTTATTAATGATTTGCTTTATTACAGCTTGGAAATGGCATGTGTTTATTGGATACACTTGTAAGTTTACTTTATTTTTGATAATTGTTATCTTTAAACTAAGTGAAAGTGTTCCAATAGAAATGAGACAAATGAAAATTTTATTTATTGTATTTATGTTGCTCACGGCAACAACGTGAAATTACATATAAATATTTTTGTTTCATTTTTCGATTGATACAAGGTTTTCAAAAATTCACTAACTTAAAATTGAGAGAAATTGGTGAAGAACAAATGGAGAAAAACTTGGAAACTTGGAGTTTTGTAAGTTATTTCCAATTTTCTTCAACTAAGAAATTATTTCTATTATTCTATGCTTCAACTTGTGTAGCTTAGAATTTTCTTTAATGTTTAATTATGTGAATTATTGTGTTGGAAACTTGTTTGAAGGTGTTTAGCATGTATGTTTAATTAATTAAGCTAATTAGGTGTAATTATGATTATTTAATTAATTAGAAAATTAAAGTTACCATTCTAGAGTTAGTTAGCCATTCATAATTAACCTAGAATTATTCTTGATTAATTTAATGATGGTGAGACTTGATTGGTGTGGTAATTGGATGATTAAAGTATTGAATTTTGTCAATTTAATGTAAATTGTCTAATTTGAGTAATTTGTGAAATTAGGGTTCTTAACCCATTCAAATTCTGGGGATTTTCATATATATGTTATAATTTGATGTATATTTGATGTATGTCAAATTTGGGATTGATTGGATTTGATTTTGATGTATTTTGAACAAATTGGGCCAAATTACAATTAATAGAAAATCTGGGCTGTTTTCATAATTCTGGAAAAATACTAGCAGTTTCAGAATTCTGGAAAAGTTTCTGGTTTATTTTGCAAATTGTATAAATTATTTTGGGATTTATTTGGAATCAATTAAATATGTATTTGAATATTTAAGGACCAAAATGATTAATTTGTAATTTTAGGGGTCTCATAGCAATTATTGATAAATCTGATTTTTCAGATAAAAAATTTAGTTTTTATTTATTGAGTAATTATAATTAATTGGTTTATTTTAATTGCCCAAAAAAATCATTTATCGGAAATTATTTCGGAATGAAAATACACGAAAATGGTGAAAAATGACGTTACCGGGTAACAGCTGCCCAAACAGTGAACTGGGCACTGTTCGGGCAGCCCACGAACTGTCCAAATATTTTTGGGGCTGACCTGGGCAGTCCCCATGAGCATTGGTCGATCGGTTTGGCCGGAAAAGCGTTTTATGCTATTTTACGGAAAAATATTTTCGCAAAAGTTTCACGATGTTTCTATATTATTTATGTCGTTATATGATATTGAATAAATATGTTTAGGTGAAATATGAATAAATTATTAATATTGGATATTAAATAATTTATTCGTAAGTTTAAAATTTTAAACTAGGATTTCGCCCGAACAACGCTTCTTCCGATGCGCCTCCTTGATTTGACCCCAACAAAAATGGTATCAGAGAGAGTCTGATCCTGGACGCCCGATATGATTAGCCCTTTAAAATTCAATGTTTAATTTAATCATTACTTAATACATGCATGTGTTTATTTAATTTGATGAAATAAAGTAAAAGCATCTTTGTTGGAATATCTTCGTTTAAATAAGGTTTTAAGAATGTGACTAGTATTAGGAATACTTGTTTCTTCGTCCGCCTTGTCAATATAGATGTAAATTTTTTCATGATGTTATGTCTGTAACGTGCCAAAGCTGTGCAATTATGGTTGAATGTAGTTCTTTTGCGCTGGTAGAACTTATATGATAAGAGACAAATTCAAGTGAAAATGGAAATCATGAACGTGCCAAAGCTATCAGGACCACATCGGTAGCTTGAGTTTGTCATTGACAAGTTTAACCTTGATATGCCTCATTGTGAACGTGTCAAAGTTGTCATAACGAGAAACGATCAGGACCGAACCCAGGAGTCACAATGAGTGTGATTGACAATGAGTTGTCTACCTAATGAATATACGTAGGTGAGAACATGCCAAAGCCGTGAGTCGAAATATATTCATGGGGTCCACTTCCCATTATGGAATTCAATTTAATTATTGAATTCTTGTTTCCGTTGGGGATTACGGTATTACGTAAAGTAGTGGGAGACACTGCTAGGTTAAAAATCCTTAACTTATTCGATGTGTAATATTATGTAAATTGTTGCTCATGTTGTTCCTTATTCTATCAGTTTGATAGAATTAAACTTTTATCAACTGCATGCATATTATATATGTTTTCTGACTTCAATTATGGTTGTGGATTTCTAAAATAGGTTCTAGATTAGAAAAGATAATGATATAATCATTCTAGACAGAATAGTTTCTTATGCAGTAAAGATTGACATGAATTGGTTCATGTCTTGAGATTCTTCATTGGCATTAAGAAAACCACATTGGGTATTTGTTTATCTAATAATGACGTTTCTTGGCTTTAATGACATTCAGAGGTCACGTGTCAGACACTATTTATTTTTCGATTATTTGCAAATCTTGTAAATAATAAAGCTAAAGAAAGAATATGTGTATAGTTGTGTATAGAAAATACTGATTTTCACAATACGACAACTGTAGATATTGGATATTAGATCTCACGTCTAGTTATTTAAAATATTGTTGAATGATTGTTTCGATCTTTGATATCAGAACTTGCGATTGTTTGATAGTTACTTGTTCTTTGTAAACAGTTGTTACATATTTTAAAACGACTAGTAGTGTCATTAACGTATAGATAAACATTAAGAAAAATATTCGGTTAAGTAAATAACTTAGAACATTATTTTATGAGATTTTATCACTTAAGTATTGGATGCTTATTCCATATGGTAAAGGATGGTCTGATATGAGATCACACCACATATCTTCAGATAAGAGATCCATTGTGATTTCTTAGTTTGAAGAGTTCATTTTGGAATGGCTCTGGAGTTTGTGACCGGCGTAAACACACACGTATAACGCAAGCGCACATATCGTTCAAGTAGTATAAAAATATCGATCCCACGAGGACTTAATATCTAAACTATTAATTTTTATGAGGTCAAATGATTACTAGTATCTAACAGGTTGTTTGATTGATTTGAAATGGTGACGATTCTAAATTAAAAACAAGTAAATAAAATTATTCGAAAGTAGGTTTTAAGAAAATTCAATATTAAAAACTATTTATGGTTGTGATTTCTTCCAATATCATTTAAAAGATGAAGTGGTTATTTTAAAGTTGGGTAATATATTGATTTATTAACCTGGAACACTAAATTATGTGTAAGCCTCTCTCGATGGTCAGACACAAATACCCAGTTTAACCCAATTGAACCATATGTCTATGTCAACCAAATTATCTGGATTCATTAAGTTTAAGTTCCAATTATGGCTACCCTCGCCCGACAGGTAGGGGTGGGAGCGGTTCGATTTGGTTCGGTTTTTGCTAAAAACCGAACTAAACCATATTTTACGGTTCAGATTTTTTACCTCTCAAACCAAACCAGCCTTTAAGGGGGTAAAAAGATTTGTCCATGAACCTGCCATATAGGCGGTAAGAGAGTTTAATTACCAACCGACCAATCTGGCGGTATCCTTGATTAGTCAGGTTTAAACCAGATTAAAAATGAATTACCAACCGACCAATCGGGCGGTATCCTTTTTAAGTCAATATTTTAAATAGTGAATATATTATATTTAAGGGAGATTAATCTAAATAGCAATAGTAAAATAATTACCTTTCACCCTAGCTGGGGAAGTTACCTCCTCATGGTGAATAGTAAAAACTGTAAAAAGTAAAAAAGTAAATTAATATTATTACAAAACGTAATTAAAATTAATTACAAAACTAAAAACTAAAAACTAAAAGAAACTAGAGAGAGAAACTCCCTCTTTACACCAAAGAAGTGAGATAGAGTAGTACAACTGAAACTGGGATTTCGCGCTCTATTTATAGGGGTCAGTAAGGGTCGCGCATCGCGACGCCCGTTTTGTCGACGTGGCAGCTTTTGGTTCGTCGGTTGAAGATTCTGGATAAGGTGATAAAGTGACACGTGGCAAGGTGGTTGGGGCTCAATTATTGTGACACGTGGCGGCTTCTGATTGGTCGGCTAGATTCTTATCCGCCACGTGTCAGATAGGGATAAGAGAGCCAATAATTGATGCTGATGTGGCGGTGACGTGGCAGAGTGACTGTCGGCACCATAGAATTGTGACACGTGGCACTTCCTGATTGGCTAATGATGACGTGGCAGTGACGTGGCTGTTTGACTCGGTCAACCTGGTGATGTGGTTGATGACGCGGCAATGACGTGGAGTGACACGTGGCGATGGTGACTGTCGGCACTGTAGGATGATGACACGTGGCACGTCGCATGTTAGCAGATCGGTTGTGATGGTGACACTTGTCATGGCGCACGTTAGCAAAGTCAAACTTTTCTCAGATTTTGACTTGTGGACCCGGCGCACGTTAGCACTGTTCGGCGCACGTTAGGCGTCGCGACGCCGAAGGTCTTTGCGTTGCGACGCGGAAAATCCCACAATGCCATTTTTCCAATTTTCACTGTTTTGGTCCAAATCACCTTCAGAATGTCCAGAAACTTTATTTATCTTCAAAATAACACAAAACACATTAAAATATTCACAAAACTCAAGAAACTATACAAAATATTAGGTTAAATGATTGGGAAATAGTGATATAATTACCACTCATCACACCCCCAAACCTAACATTTTGCTAGTCCTCGAGCAAAACACAAATAATAAAATTTAACTAAGCCACTTTCGTAGGGATACACAAAATAATAAAATTTAATTAAGCCACTTCGTAGGGATCACGGTTGCATTTAGCGTATGCAACAAGCCTTTAAACCCATAGGTGTCCCTAGTGGACGAGTTGTAGTCTCGTGATGGTTTACAGCAATGATACCCACAACATTTTACAAAAGTAAAAATGTAGTGAAACTAATGCACACAAAAGCAAAAAGACAAGCGAAAAGAGAATAAAGAAGTTAGTGACTAATCAGGTGAAATTTCTACTCCAAGTTACTAGTTGTTTTGTTTCTTTCTAAATTACTGAATAAGTAAATTCTCCGATTATTTTTACCATTCTTCATATACACAGCCAACAAAATATTAAACAACTCATTTTTGCCCACAACAGTCATAAGTGCAGTTGATAAGAGAGTAATATTTTTGTCCTAAAGTTCTATCAGATTTCACACATTTTTGTAGCAATGGAATACATTTTTTTTTCATTTTTTTTCATTTTTCTGATTTTTTCTTTGATTTTTGATTTTTTTTTATACAATATCTCCTTCTATATAGCGAGTGTTGGGTCGGTGGCTCCCAACCAGTTGGCTTTAGGGCACCATGTGTTAAGACACCCCTACGGACTTAATTACTCAGACTTCAGATATATATATTTTTGCAGCATCTTTGATCCATGTAGCGAGATTTGGGCCAGTGACTCCCAAACCAGTTGGCTTTAGGGCACTAGGTGTTAAAACAACCTCAGACTTAATAACTCGAATCTCATATGTTTTTTTTTTACTCCATCAATTCTCATAGATGCTTCCTCCCAATTAAATTAGAGCACTGAATATTACAAACTTTTCAATTTTAGCTTATGTCCGTATGTTACTATGCATGTTGATAATACCTCTCAACTGAGCATGAAGATCCATTTTAGTCAATTTTATGGAGAATTCACAAATTAAATAATTCAAAAGGAAATAAACAAAAATTAACTTGTTTCGAAATAGGTTTGAGATACGTCTCAGGAGTGTAAACTCCTTACTCATCAATATCTCTTACCAATTCACCTTTTTAGTCAAAATAAAAACACAAAAACATAAAATTTATTTTGTAATTTTTGAAAAATTTTCAATTTTTTTTGTATTTTTTGAAAAATTTTGAACTAAAAATTAAACAACACACAACTAAAAAAAGATACTAATCAACTAATTCCCTCCCTCAAACCTAAATGAGACATTGTCTCCAATGTCTTAAACAGTAGAAGAATAGTTTAGAAGATAGTACCTGGTTAGCTGAAATTCTTACACGAAAAGTTAAAGGTTAAGATCCAGATTAACACGACGCCTCTTACCACGATCGTCCTCAGACCAATTTATCTTTGAAAGGATAGGGTCAACTTGTGGTTCATATGCTAAGATTTGGTCTATTAGATCCGGAGCAGTTCTGGCAGTAAAGATGAGTTCTTTTAAAGGTTTTGACACGAACCCATTTCTCCGAGCATCATCAAGAAACACACAAAGAAAATCATAAAATCCATCAATGTTAAACAGCCCAATTGGTTTCTGGTGTATGTTTAAGTTCGCCCAAAATAGCACTATAAAAATTTCCTCCAATGTGCCCAAGCCACCTGGCAAAGCAATAAAAGCATCAGAACGGTTAATCATTTCTACCAGTCGTTCAGACATACCTGGCACGATCAGTTCCTCTCTGTTTGATGATCCAATAAGATTTGCCTCTGCCAAGGGTTTTGGGATGATTCCCAAAACGTGACTGCCTCCTTCCTGTACGGCCTTTGAAACGATCCCCATAAGTCCAAGATTGTCTCCGCCATATACTAAGTGCATATTCCTTGCAGCTAAAACTCGACCCAATTCTTGTGCTGCTTCTACGTATTGTGGTTTAGTACTAACACTATTACCGCAAAATACATAGATGTTTTCAACTCGTCTTCTTGAAGTGGCTTCCATGTTTTACTCTGGATGTCTTCAAAAGTGCAATGATGAGTTGAATTTATAATACCTGAAAAGGGTGAGTAAAATAATAGCACTAGTACCTGCCAAATGACAATTATTAGTTAAATAGTAAAACAAATCGTGATAGTAAAAAGGTCTGGATCCTGTCGGAGAAAATAAAAGAAAACAACAAAACAAATTACAATTATTAGGAAAAGACAAAGAGATATAATATTTACAAGAAAAGTAACGGCTTGATTGATGTCTATGCGTCAGAGACAAGCTTCCCATCCAATTTTTTTATAAATTGGCAAACATGGTCTTTTTGAGTCAGATTCCCGAGACTTAACAGTTGTCTTTCCTTTTGGAATTGTACATATAACATACGAATTTCATGATACACACATCCACTGGGATGCGTCTCAAGAGTTTTAGATATGTCATCCAAAGACTCCTTACTCAAGCCATCCCTAATGAAATTAATCTTATCTTCGCGGTTATCAGACACCATCCCTAAAGAACGACAACGAGTATTACAAAACATACGAGCACATTTATAACAAACACACATTCTTTTGGCTCTTCTCTTTTTAGCATATGTGCTCTTTCCTAAACCAGGCAGATGTGAAATAAAAGAGTCAGAAGACTCACCTGCCAATCGAACCCGTGTTTCAATTAACCAACGAATGTCAGTAGGAATACATTTGATCATCAGTAATCTCATTCGTTCCAAGCGAGCTTTGTAGAATTTCATCAGAGATTTTTGAGGGAGAGAAGGAAATTGCTTGTGAAGATTTGCGAGAGCTTCTTCCATCTTGAAATGACTAAACCTGCAAAAATTAAACACACCAAAATAAAACACACCAAATCACAATATATACAAAAATTGCATGGGTTGCCTCCCTACGAGCGCTAAGTTTAACATCGACAGCTAGACGTGACTTTTCAAACGTTAGGCTGGATCTGAAAGTGTAACACTTTCTTTTTGTCGCTCAAATGATTCTCCCCAGTAGTGCTTGACACGCTTGTTTTTAACCTTGAATGTTTTGTTGGAGTCAGGATCATGTATCTCAACGGCTCTATCTGGTAAAACTTTGGTGATCACAAATGGACCTGACCACCGTGATTTTGGCTTCCATGGGAAGAATTTCACCCTTGATTTGTTTAACAGTACCTTCTGCCTTGGTTCCAGTTGTATGCGCACTAACTTCTCATCATGTCTTTTCTTGCCCTTTTCTTTGTACAATTTGGCATCCTCAAAAGGCTGTATGTGAAATTCCTCCAATTCGTTGAGCTGGTGGAACTTTTTCTCTTCTGTTGCTTGTAGTGCAAGAATAGGCTTCTTCAGTACGCAGTGCGCTTTATCTTCAGGCTCCACAGGTAATTGACATGTTTTAAGTTTGTTAGTAGAACTTTGCATTGCATTGGAGTTCTGAATGGTACTGTGTATCACATCAAGTCTGAAACATTCCTCATTCTTTTCATCATCTGGGAAATTCATGGCCTTGAAAACATTTAATGTTACTTCTTGGTCCTGTACCCTCATGGTTAATTCTCATTTTTGTACATCAATAATGGTTCGACCTGTAGCGAAGAATGGTCTCCCGAGGATGATTCGCACGTCTGCGTCTTCCTCCATATCAAGGACAATAAAATCTGCTGGGAAAATGAATTTGTCAACCTTGACTAACACATCTTCAACTACACCTCTTAGAAATACGAGCGTTCTATCAGCAAGTTGTAGTGAGATGGCATTGTTTCTCCAATCTGCAGTTTCCTGAAAATCGAAAAAGGCATCAAGTTAACACTTGCACCTAAATCACACAAAGCCTTACCAAAGTCATGTTCTCCTATGGTGCATGGAACAATGAAACTGCCAGGATCTTTCAACTTTGGGGGAAGTTTCCTCTGAATGATAGCGCTTCATTCTTCTGATAATGCTACTGTCTCGTAATCTCTCAATCTCCGCTTTCGTGAAAGAATGTCTTTCATAAATTTGGCATAGCTGGGCATTTGTTCCAACGCTTCTGCAAATGGAATGTTGATATGCAGCTTTTTGAAGATCTCAGGAAATGAGAAAACTGCTTGTCCAATTTGTTCTTCTGAAGACGCTGAGGAAAATATGGAGGTGGAATGATCTGTTCTTTTTCCTTTGCTTCTTTTTCCTCCGTCAGTTGCCCTGTTTCTTTTGGAACTTCCTCAGCAGTTGTTTTGGCTCCAACATCTTTGTTGATTTCAGTACCGTTTTTTAACATGATGGCATGACACTGCTCATTCCCTATGTTCATTGGATTTGGTTCTGTGTTGCTAGGAATGGTACCTGGCGGTCTGTAACTCTGAGCTTTGGCCAGTTGTCCGATTTGATTCTCCAGTGCTTTGATGGAAGCTGATTGGCTCTGAAACATAGCATCATACTTTTTTAACTGAGTCAGCACTTCAGCTATTCCTGGTTCATTTGTTTGCTCCTGGCCTTTGTTCTATTGTTGGAATTCAGGTGGTGGATAGTTCTACTGTTGGAATCCAGGTGGTGGATTGTTCTTTTGCCCTGAATTGTTGCCCCATGAAAAATTAGGATGATTCCTCCACCTTGGGTTGTAGGTGTTGGAATATGGATTGTTCCCCTATCTATTGAAATTGTTGACATAATTCACCATCTCTTCAAGTTGGTTGTAAGATTCTGACTCAGGTATTCCTCCAAATGGTGAACTTGTGGATCCACCATTAACTTTCATGTTAAGAATTTCCAGATTTTTGCAAATCACATCCAGCTTGGAATTCAGTGCTGCGTTGGCTCCAACTTCATAAATTCCTGCAATTCTTTGGATCATGCTCCTTTCTATTGGCCACAAGGAGTTGTTGTTGGCCATTTCTTCAATTAAGTCACAGGCTTGATCTTCTCCTTTTTCCATTAAAGCTCCTCCAGCAGCAGCATCAATTGTGGTTCTCATTATTCCAGAAAGTCTATTATATAAAGTTTGGACTTGAAGCCATTTTGGAATCTCATGGTGAGGACATTTTCGGAGCAAATCTTTGTACCTTTCCCAAGCTTCGTAGAGAGTTTCTGAGTCTTGTTGTACAAAGGATGTGATGTCATTCCTCAGTTTTCCAGTTCTGGCTAGTGGAAAGTACTTTGCAAGAAATTTGGTGGTTAAAGTGTTCCAAGTTGTGATGGAACCTGCTGGTAGTGAATGTAGCCAAGCTTTGGCTCTGTCTTTCAAGGAGTATGGAAAAATACGCAGTCTCGTTGCTTATTCAGCTTCTCGGTTGTAATTGAAAGTGCCGTAAACTTCCAGGAAGTTGCTGATGTGGGCATTAAAATCTTCAGTTGCATTCCCCCCAAACTGAACTGACTGCTGAATCATCTAAATGCATGTTTTGATGTCACACGCATTTGCTGGTAAGGGAGGAAGTACAATACAGGAAATGAGTCTGTCAACCACCAGAATGGTTCTGTCTCGAATGGGAATCGGTGGTGCAACCTCAAAAGGTTCAGGTTCCATGTTGACTAAAGCTTCTTGGCCTTCTCGCCTTTCCCTTCTCAACTGTCTGATGGTTCTTTCAATTTCCGGGTCGAGCGGTCGGAGTTCAAAGCTTCTGGTTCGTCTCATGAAGTTTCTGAGAACCTGAAACACAAGAAAACAAAAACAATAAGCAAAAAGAAATTAGATACAAGTAACGTATCTAACCTTAAAACTAATAGTGAAAGATAAATAAGTCCCCGGCAACAGCGCCAAAAACTTGACCGGCGTAAACACACACGTATAACGCAAGCGCACGTATCGTTCAAGTAGTATAAAAATATCGATCCCACGAGGACTTAATATCTAAACTATTAATTTTATGAGGTCAAATGATTACTAGTATCTAACAGGTTGTTTGACGATTCTAAATTTAAAAACAAGTAAATAAAATTATTTGAAAGTAGGTTTTAAGAAAATTCAATATTAAAAACTATCTAGGGTTGTGATTTCTTCCAATATCATTTAAAAGATGAAGTGGTTATTTTAAAGTTGGGTAATATATTGATTTATTAACCTGGAACACTAAATTATGTGTAAGCCTATGTCGATGGTCAGACACAAATACCCAGTTTAACACAATTGAACCATATGTCTATGTCAACCAAATTATCTGGATTCATTAAGTTTAAGTTCCAATTATGGCTACCCCCGCCCGACAGGTATATGTCTATCCTGTAAAGAAATCTATTAAAGGGTTATCTATCCTCAGGGAAGATCGTGGGCTATTGAGTCTAAGGTCTTAAACTTAAAATCAATATGTCTAGTTCATTTTAAGTTTCCCAGTTCAATTTTATTAATGGTCAGTTAATGAAAAAGTATTAAGATTAAGACTTAATAAATAAATCTTTATTACCCAAACTATAATCTAACCCCTTATAAACCGGTGATATTAAAAGTCATCACAACCCCAGATAATTAATTTAGTTACAACACATAACTAGGGCTAGTAAAAACTTAAAAATAAAAGACTTAAAGTAAAAATGCGGTAAAGTAAATACTGAAAAGTAAATTACAATAAAATAAAATGCTAAGGTAAAATGAATTACTTTTACTACTACTAATTTAGATATCTCCCATAATATAATATATAAACTTATGATAACATTACCAACCAGCCATATAGGCGGTATCCTGATTAAGTCAAATTAAATCCAACCAGCCATTAAGGCGGTAAAAAGATTTGTCCATGAACCTGCCATATAGGCGGTAAGAAAGTTTAATTACCAACCGACCAATCTGGCGGTATCCTTGATTAGTCAGGTTTAAACCAGATTAAAAATGAATTACCAACCGACCAATCTGGCGGTATCCTTTTTAAGTCAATATTTTAAATAATGAATATATTATATTTAAGGGAGATTAATCTAAATAGCAACAGTAAAATAATTACCTTTCACCTAGCTGGGGAAGTTACCTCCTCATGGTGAATAGTAAAAACTGTAAAAAGTAAAAAAATAAATTACTATTATTACAAAACGTAATTAAAATTAATTACAAAACTAAAAACTAAAAACTAAAAGAAACTAGAGAGAGAAACTTCATATTTACACCAAAGAAGTGAGAGAGAGTGGTACAACTGAAACTAGGATTTCGCGCTCTATTTATAGGGGTCAGTAAGGGTCGCGCGTCGCGACACCCAACTCGCATCGCGACGCCCGTTTGGCTGACGTGGCAGCTTCTGGTTCGTCAGTTGAAGATTCTGGATAAGGTGATAAGGTGACACGTGGCAAGGTGGTTGGGGCTCCATTATTGTGACACGTGGCGGCTTCTGATTGGTCGGCTAGATTCTTATCTGCCACGTGTCAGATAGGGATAAGAGAACCAATAATTGATGCTGATGTGGCGCTGAAGTGGCGGTGACGTGGCAGAGTGACTGTCAGCACCATAGAATTGCGACACATGGCACTTCTTAATTGGCTGATGATGACGTGGCAATGACGTGGCTGTTTGACTCGGTCAACCTGGTGATGTGGATGATGACGCGGTAATGATGTGGAGTGACACGTGGCGATGGTGACTGTCGGCACCGTAGGATGATGACACGTGGCACAAAGCTTGTTAGCAGATCGGCTGTGATGGTGACACGTGTCACGGCGCACGTTAGCAAAGTCAAACTTTTCTCAGATTCTGACTTTTTGACCCGACGCACGTTAGGCGTCGCGACGCCGAAGGTCTTTGCGTCGCGACGCGGAAAATTACCAAAATGCCATTTTTCCAATTTTCACTGTTTTGGTCCAAATCACCTCCAGAATGTCCAGAAACTTTATTTATCTACAAAATAACACAAAACACATTAAAATATTCACAAAACTCAAGAAAATATACAAAATATTAGGTTAAATGAGTGGGAAATAATGATATAATTACCACTCATCAGTTTGTATTATGCTAAGATTACAATTTAGTATATTAGCTTATAGAGCCTATTGTAGACTCGGATGAGCTTTCTGGAAATTTTTGTTTTCTAATTTTAATATCTGTCAGATTGTCTGATTTTTATCAAAGCATGGAGAATACATATGAGATAGAAGGGTTAGTGGGAGCGTATAAATTTCTTTCTAGTATTTTACATCATAATGACATTAGCATTATTAAGGTAATAATGAGATGCTAATCAGGTAAAAGGTTTACATGAGTCTTATTTTCTCCGTGAAAGCAGTGGGAGAGGTGTGTCTATTATATTCGATATAAATTTTTATATATGGTATAAAACTAAGAGACTTGTGAGATACTCATATTAATCGTACATAAGATATGATCTAATAAAGGACGCAACAATACTATCTGTATGACAGTTAGTTTAACTGTTTGACAGTTAATGTGTGTCTTATGTATAATATTCATCTTTTGTAAAAGATGATTCCTTTTTCGAAAGAGATATTGATTAGAATGTCTAATCAATCTTATGCATCATATGATGATGGCATAATGAATACTATATTGAGTGCGATTAGAGATATCAATTTAATTGTAATTATTACGAGTTATTTTGATATTCTCTAAATCATAAGATGGGTCTTGAAACATGTTCTTTATCATCTTTGAGATATTAAGAACGAGTTTCTAATTAATGGAGAATAAATCTGCAACCATTAGAGTCAGATTAGTTTTGAGTCTAGTTATGACGTTAGACAGTCTGCGTCATAAAGAGTCAGAAAAGATGCAGTGAGAGTGTCACAGATGATTCTACTGTATGAGTGGAATTATTTGAAACTTATGAAGTATTGACTTATGAAGTTGCATAATGACCTCGTAGATTAGAAGTTTGTTATTAGTGTTGTGTTTGCGGTTATCTACATAGTATTTTGGATTTGATCCGTAAATATTTAGACAACTTAGTAGCTGAAGCACAATGTTGATATGACATCTGAGTCATATTGATGTAGAACTTAGTTTCTACAAAAATATGAATGATACTTGCTAAGAAAAATGATTGTGTTTATTAGACAAACTCAATCTGTCATAGCGGGCTTACTTGTTGTTACCTACCTCTTGAGCGCTAGGTGAGTTCTTGAGGGCCATGAGTATGTGACACACATTGGGATATGTATATGATACCATGGAATGACACTAGAGCAAGTGGGAGAAATTGTTAGGGTTGGTGCTCTGAGCGCCAATCCGGATCCTATTTATGTCTGATTCATGAATACGAGCAATACATTTTTTTCATGATATTACTAATTTAATGGTAGCACCTCTTGTCTTTTATATACGTATTCGATCTAATTTCGATTAGATTGAAACTAAATCTGGTTTAGTGATATGTATATATATTAGACAAAGACCCCATGATTTACAACGTAGTGTACAATTGCAACATAGTTTGTAATTGACATTGGGAAGTGTCACTATAAGTTGTATATCCTTAAATTAAGTTACTGATCAAGATTTACTGACACAGGTCGGTTAGTAAAATCTGCCGAGACCAGTACATGTCGTATATCGAACTTGGTCCGATGGTTTATTCTAATGAACCATGAGCCTTGGGAGACTCGTATAGACGTGTAGGTGTTTATAGTGGATAAACATTGAACGACTCACCGAAGATTTCTTAATAGATGGTACACCAACGTCAATAGGAATCTTCTCGGGTTGAGTAGCATAGTGCTTCTTTGACTTGAGATACCATTGTGGATATATAAGTTATCATCCACACTTATATGGCAGTCACATCACCGATTTATTTAGATCAGACCTCCGCTTGTTCGTTGGGTGTGGACTCATGCTCATGATATCCTATGAGTATCTAGAAATGCTCCGTCAATTCTGTGTACAGAACATATGTAGTCTATAATTGATTAACAATCTGTTAAATCTATGGCCATAGTATACTTCAGAAGTGAGTTCCGAATGTTATTTAGAGATTGCTAATAGATACCGGAAATTGCTTCGGAGTGAAAATATACGAAAACGGTGAAAAACGGTGTTACCAGGTAACGGCTGTCCAAACAGTGAGTTGGTCACTGTTCGGGCAGCCCATGAACTGTCAAAATTTTTTGGATTAAAAATTCAGTTTTTATTTATTGAGTAATTAGAATAAATTGGTTTATTTTAATTGCCCAAGAAAAATAATTACCGGAAATTATTTCGGAGTGAAAATACGCGAAAACGGCGAAAAATATCGTTACCGGGTAACGACTGTCCAAACAGTGAGTTGGTCACTGTTCGGGCAGCCCACAAACTGTCCAAATATTTTTGGGGATGACCTGTGCAGCCTCCATGTGCATTGGTCGATCGGTTCGGTCGGAAACACATTTTATGTTTTTTTACGGAAAAACGTTTTCGTAAAAATTTCGCGGTGTTTCTATATTATTTATGTCGTTATTTGATATCGAATAAATATATTTAGGTGAAATATGAATAGATTATTAATATTGGATATTGAAGTATTTATTCGTAAGTTTAAAAATGTTAAACTACGATTTCGCCCGAACCGCGCTTCTTCAGCTGCGCCGCCCTGATAAACCCCAACAGATATAACATTTCAGAACAACTAGATAACTTGAATCCTTGATTTCCATGTTTTCAGAAAATCTTCCGTAAGATAATGCTACGGAAGGATCCTAGACCCTCTAAATTTTCTGAAATAATCTGAACATTATCATATCATCATATTTAGCTCATATCTATCATTACATCTATTAAAACACAGACATGCGTGAAATATAGTTTTATCAAAAACTTGATAATCCTATCGGATCGATCCAATTTATTCTGATTTCACCTGGATCCTACCAATAGCACAATTTAACAGGTTCTGTGTACGCCTCTTCTGGGTATATTGAGAATCGTAGTGTATTGGGTGTGATGTCAAGATGAAAGTATCACTCCAGTCATATGGAGATGATGGTCACGTAGGATACGAAACTAGTACTCTTATGTATTGCAGTCATCCGGATAATAGGACTAGGTCATGTTTATCCGATTATAGAGACTAGTTACCAGAGATCTGATATATGCTTCATACGGGGCAGACACAATTTCAGCCCCAGGCCTTGCATGTGACATCCGATACTGGATCGCAATACGCAATACTACGTATACTACGCCTGATACAGATTATATATTCCATTAAGAATATTTCTGGAGAATTTGGTAGGCACGGTGCTTTGCTAGAAGTCAACCATGTCTTGTAAATCGGTAAAAATGTAGTACTAGGTATGTACTTGTTCGGATAGTCTGACGACCGGATTTACTGCCAACATATCCAGGGATCTCATGGGTCGCTTCCTGAAGATTCACCGATGATGTATGATTCGAACATAATTAATCTATAATTAATTATAAGAGAGAGAAAATTAATATAGGATTAATTACGGAGATATTTTATCTGGGTTAAAATATTATTTAAGAGAGAGCACGATTAATTTTGAATTAATCGATAAAATAATATATTCGATATATTATACGAAATTAGATTTCGACGTGGAATTAAAATTAGATTTTAATTCGAGCGAACGAGTTAATTAGAATTAATTCGCTAGCGACGTGAATAGTAATTTTGCTAGGTATAATTTTATAATTAAATTCGATTTAATTACGTCGCAACGGAAAATTCGTTAATTCAGAATTAACGAACCCGAGCCCGGGAGTGTTTGCTGGCCCACTCGGATTTTGAATCAAGTGGGGTCCACAAGTCACATCACCTAGTCACTTTAATCAACTTTAAGTTGATGGAATTTGGTGGGTGGTTGGAAACTTGTTTTTCACACAAGTTGAAAAGTGATGGATGACTTTTACCAAAAATCTTGGATTTGGTATATCTTAATTTGGTTTTTGGAAAATAAAATAACAAGTCAACATTTCATTTTTCTCATCTCATCTCTCTCTCTCAAAAACACATTCTCCCTCTCTTGTGCAAGGCTTGGCCGAAACTCACCAAGGAGAAGAAGAAAAATTGTTGCAATTTTTTTCTAAGTGCTAGCACACTCAAAGGAGTCATTCAAAAGTGATAGGGAAACCCATCAATGAGCATGGAATCATTCACAAAGCTTGGAGCTTGAAGATCAAAATCAAAGGGGCTTGGCCGAATAACACAAGGAGGAAAAGCTTGGAGCAGAATTTTTTTGTGTTCATCACATCCAAAAGCCGAACAAAGTGAGTATTTCCGCTACTTTACTTTGTTGTATTCGCACATTTCATTGCTTAATTGATCTTGGTTTGACATAGAAAACCCAACAGCTCGGTACATTAATCGAAGAAACGACGCGAGATCGAAACAATCTTTACAACAACTTCAACGGAAGCGTGGGCCCCACCCATGGCGCATGAGGTGATGCGCTACCTACCATCGAAATCGACTCGACGAGACGCTTCTGATGGTGGTGGAACGCGCCGGAGACTGGGGCCGGAAGGCCGTCCGTCGGCCAATCTCGGTTTCTTTTTTCTCTCTCTCTCTCCCAAAAAAATTGGATGAGTTCTGCCATTTTTTTTAATTTTTGAAAATTCACTCCTTTTTATAAATAATTTTTCAAAAATTATGAATTGACCCATGAAATTTACACTTCGGCCCCCAATATACGAAAATTTTGGAATTTGCCATTTTTTGAAACCCTTATTATGAGAATTTTGAAAAGTGCTAAACATGAAAGTAATTCGTCTCAGAAAACCGAGTTTGATAATTCATGAATCATCGTAATCAGAGTTCGTTTGTTATTTTTATAGCCGAAACAACAAACATTCTCAATCAAAATAATATACGCAAATCGCGTAAATGGTTCTTTCAAATTTCGTGATTTTTCAATGCAACGAGTCTCCGTTTTAAATTATTTCGAGCTATATTTCAACACTTAAACTCTTATTCTCCAATATCGTCTCATTCTGAAACCTTAACTGTAGTCTGGATACCTTCCGAAAATATTTATGAAAATTCGAGATATTACAACAGATGTGTTGGAGCGGATGTGGAACCCATATGGTCGGATCGGTGCCCCGAGCATCGGAAGTGGGTCTAACCCATGGATATCATGCATGAGTGTAATTTTAAATAATTTAATAAAATATTATATTCCATTACAAGTGTATAGGAAAAAAACCAGAGCTACATCGGAGTCCAGAAACTCCAAAACGGGAGAAAACAAAAATCAACGCGCATAGCGCGCTCCATACGCACTACAGTGCGCACACGCAATATAGCACCCAGCTCAAAATGCTTTCTAAATTTTTTATTTTTATTTTAACATTATCTTCAACTCTTTGTACCCTGATTTCCTCCGATTTTCACTAAACACTACAAAAACACCCAAAATTAATTTTTAACATCAAAAACCAACATCAACACATATTATAGAATAAAAATCATGTTTTTCAAAATATCAAATATTTTTACAAAAACATAAATTTATTCTAAATACGCATTTGCGGAATTTTGAGCCAAAACACAAACCAAATTAGAATCCCACAATGAAGTGACTCGTGAACAATTCTATGTTGGGTTTTCTAGGTCAAACCAAGATCAAATTAAGCAAGAAATATGTGAATACGAGAATAAGTATGGCGGAAATTATACTTACAACGATCGGCTTTTGGATGTGATGAACACAAAAAATTCTTCATGAGTTTTGCCAAGCACTCCTTGTGCGGATCTTCAAGCTCCAAGCTTTAAGTGTTGATTTCATGCTCATATATGGGTTTCCCTATCACCTTGAATGACTCCTTTGAGTGCTAGCACTTGAAAAATTTGCAACAAATTTTCCAATTTTCCTAGGTGAGTTTCGGCCAAGCCTTATGCCAAGAGAGTGAGAGTGGCGTGAATGGAGAAGAGAGAAGAAGAAGAGAGAAAAAATGAGTTGACTTGTAATTGATTTCCAAAATCAATTAATGGTATACCAAAACCAAATTTTGGTATATGTCAAAAATCTCACCAACTTGGAGTGTAAAACAAGCCATCACCCACCCACCAAATTTCATCACCATAAAGGTAAGTAAAATGACAAGTGATGTGACATATGGGCCCTACACGATTCAAAATCCGAGTGGGCCCGCAAACACTCCCGGGCTCGGGTTCGCTAATTCCGAATTAACGAATTTTCCGTTGCGACGTAATTAAATCAAATTTAATTAAATAATTATGCCTATCAAAATTACTATTCACGTCGCTAGCGAATTAATTCTAAATTAACTCGTTTGCCCGAATTAAAATCCAATTTTAATTCGCGTCGAAATCTAATTTCGTTTAATATATCAATATATTATTTTATCGACTAATTCAAATTAATTGTTCTCTCTCTTCAAATAGTATTTTATCCCAGATAAAATATCTCTGCAATTAATCCTAGATTAATTTTCTCTCTCTAGTAATTAATCCCAGATTAATTATGTGTGAGTCATACGTCATCGGTGAATCTTCGGGAAGTAACCCATGAGATCCCTGGATATGTTAGCAGTAAATCCGGTCGTCGGACTATCCGAACACGTATGTACCTAGTACTACATTTTTACCGATTTAAAAGACATGGTTGACTTCTAGCAAAACACCCTGCCTACCCAATTCTCCAGAAATATTCTTAAAGGAATATATAATATGTATCAGGCGTAGTATACATAGTATTGCGTATTACGATCCAGTATCAGATGTCACATGCAAGGCCTGGGGCTGGAATTGTGTCTGCCCCGTATGAAGCATATATCGGATCTCTGGTAACTAGTCTCTATAATCGGATAAACATGACCTAGTCATATTATCCTAATAGTTGCAGCATACAATAGTACCAGTTTCTTATCATACGTGACCATCATCTCCATATGACTGAAGTGATACTTCCATCTTGACATCACACCCAATACACTATGATTCTCAATATACCCAGAAGAGGCGTACACAGAACCTGTTAAAGCCCTGGACGACCAAAACCAAAGTATATTGATTGTCGCAAGTATTAGCGATGCAAGTCTCAGGTTAAGACCAAATACACCTACCCTGATTCGGACTTCCATAGACACATAGTCATACTACCAATGGAATTCTGAGGGGTCTATCCAGAGCGAAGCTGTTTCCGTACCATCGGTAAACACAACCTCATATCACACTTGCATAAGTATTCAATACTTAAATATATGAGAACTATGTTGTTATGCTCCCACAACGCGCCTAAGTGCAATACTAGTCTATTCTGCATTATCGATGTCCAATCTCGATAATACTACGACTATGGATATTTTAATGATTAAACCTTAGTGGATTAATATTGTCTCATATCTTATTAATCCGGAACTAATCATATGGACTTTTATATTATATATCTTGGTAATCCAATTACAAATGATAAAAGAGCAATTTCCTTTGTCACATAGTTAATTTGTACAACAAACAATGTTCTGTACAAATAGTGATGCTATGGGTCATAATTGTCCAACAATCTCCCACTTGGCCTATAGCCAATCACTCAAGTGTCCTACACCTGAACTATGTACGGGTCGCTCAAACTTCTGCTGAGAAATAGCTTTCGTCAGCGGATTTGCATGGTTATCATCTGATGCAATCACATCGCCACGATGTATAATCCGACGAATCAGATGAAATAATTGAAGTATATACTTGGATCGTTGATGAGACCATTAATTCTTTAGCCTGTGTTGTAACCTAGCTCAGCTGCTAACAGAACTACTCCTAATCCAATTAGGATTATGTAGATCCAAAGTGCTTCTATTGTTGCCTCAGCTGCAGCAATATTTCGCTTTTTGTTGTTTATTTGGCAATAGTATCTTGCTTGGAAGATTTCCAGCACATTGTTCTGTTATTCAAACTATATAGTACCCTTATTGCGACTTACAGTCGTCTTTGTCGGTTTGGAAACTTACAACGGTGAACCCAGTCACTTCAAGTTCTCCTCCTCCATAGCTTAAGAATGCATCCTTAGTTCTTCTAAGATACTTAAGGATGTTCTTAACATCAATCCAGTGACTATCACTTGGATTGGCCTGATTGTGACTCCATATACTCAAAACATATGAGACACAAGGTCGCGTACATATAATTCAATGTACGAGTTCTCGGAGAGTGCCGACAACTTTTAGATCTATCCCAGTAGATCTTTATTCATAGAATAAAGGTTGTCTCTCCCAAGTATTCTGTGGAGAATTTTCTTGAAAGTCAAGCTTTCACCGATTGTATTATGGGAATGTCATTTCCAAGAAATGATATATCATCATTATGTAGGACAATCACTGTTTGTGCGCTCCCACTAACCTCCTTATATAAACAAGAATCATTTTCATTTTGAATTAAATCATATACCATTATGATTACATCAAAATGATAGTTCCAAGGACGCAATGCTTTCTTCAATCCATAAATGGATCGAATTAACCTGCAAACCTTGTTTGCATGTTTTTGTACGACAAAACCGTCAGGATGTTATAAACATCCTCCAAAAGGTTTCAGTTTAAGGAAAACGATTTTGACGTCCAGCTGCCATATTTCATAAATGAAACATGCAGCATTAGCAAGCATTATCCAAATGGATTTAACCGTGGCAACCGATAAAAGGTTTCGTCGTAATCGACACAATGTTGATAACGATACTTTTTCACTACAAGCCTAGCTTTGTACGTTGTTATGTTGCCATCCATGTTTGTCTTCCTTGAAGACTCATATAGTACCAAGAGGCACAATGCCTTCCGGTACAACAACCAGTGTCCAAACTTGGTTGGTATACATGGAATCCATTTCGGACATCATGGCACTTTGCCATAATAGGGAGTCGATACCTTGTATCACTTCCTCATACGTAGCCAGTTCGTATTCCTCAATAAGATTGACATCTTTACGAGGTGAGATCAGAAACCCATACCTCCCAGGTTGTTTTCTGACTCTCTTCGACTTACGTTGTTCTTGTGTATTCGAAGATTATGGTACAATTTCATCCTTGATGAATTGTTTGTGTTCCATTAAGGAATCGGTGCCTGGAATAATATTACTCCGATTTTTATTGAGTTTTACTTTCCTCCCACTTACCACTGCATATAGGTATTCCTTTTAGGAAAACCGCATAGAGAGCAACAATTACATTGTTCTCTTGTGAGTTGTATAAGTACTATACTTTGGTTTCCCTAGGATAACCTACAAATTAGGCACTTATCCAATTTAGGTTTTAGTTTGGTATCATCCAAATATATGCCTAGCATTCCTAAATCTTCATGAATGAGAAAACCTTGTTTCTTTCCAGTTCATATCTAATATGAAGTCTGTCTAACAGATTTTCATGGAACCTTATTCAAAATAAGTTTTGCACTGTTTAATGCGTATCATTTGAAGGAAAATGGTAGCTCAGAGCGACTCATAATTAACCTTACCATGTCCAACAAAGTTCAGTGTCTCTGTTCGGACACACCGTCAAATTAAGGTGTTCCGTGAAGAGTCCACTTTGAAAGAATACTATATTCTTTCAAGTAGTCGAGAAACTTATTGCTTAAGTATTTTCCACCATAGTCTAACCGTGACAGTTTTAATACTTTAGCCGATATGTTTGTCTACTTCGTGTCGAAACTCTTTGAATTTATCAAAAGTTTCCGATTTATGTTTCACTAGAAACACATAACCATAACGCGATGCTACATCCGTAAAGGTTACGAAGTGTTCATATCCACCTCTAGCCTAGCTAGATATGGGCCCACTTGCGTCACTATAAACGAGGGCTAACAGATCGGTGGCAGTTGCATTTTTATCAAGTAAAAAGTGTTTTAGGTATTTTGCCCAATAAACTAGATTCGTAGACATTATTTGATTAGAATCAAATCCGTCCTAATACCCACTCTTCAAAAGTGTGGATATACGAGTCTTGTTGATGTGTCCCAGACAATAATGCCACAAATAAGTCTCACTGATCAAATCAGTTTGAGCTATTTGTTTGTCATGTTATACGTTTGAGATTCATTTATAATCAAAATATAAATAATGTTATTCACATCTAATGTGTTTATCTCAATATCATCTTTATATAATAAAACACTTTAATGTTCTAGAATATAAAGGTATACCTGCAACGGGTTAAACTTAGATATAGAGATAATGTTTCTAGTCAAACTAGGTACATTATAACAGTTTCCTAATTTAAGTACATACCCGAAGGGTAGTTCCTAAACTTAGGTTTCTACGGTTAAAACAACGACTCTCATCCCGTTTCCGACTCGAAGGTAGATCTCAACTGAAGCCAGTCTCCTGCAAATCAGCAGATTTCGCACATCAGTACATATATTTATGTACCACATCTAGTAATAAAATCCAATTTTGAAACTAATAGTGAACATATTTATGACAAACATTCTTGAAGCCGAAGCCTTGCCCCGCCTTCATTTCCTTCATGTCTGCCTTGTCCATACGGCAGTCACGATTCCAGTGACTCTGTTTGCCACAGTTTAGGCAGACATCTTGGGATATGTCATTTGTCTTCCCAGAAGACTGTGATGATTTTGCATTTGCCCTTTTTAGAAGCTCTGGCTCTGCCTCCTAGAGCATAGCCATCAACTCTCCAAGAGTTTACTCTTGGTTCATCATGAACCTGCCCCAGCTTTCGGGTAGAGACTATAAGATCAAATCTTTGGTAGTCTCGGCCACTTAGGTAATGCCCAGCTAACCTAGCTGATCGATGTCAGCAATCATCTGCGAAACCTAGTGCTCGACAGATGTACCCTCTGACATACATGAGCGAAAGAGCTTCTTTTGCAATTTGTACTTCTAAGATCTAAGAATATATCTATGAAGATCTTTAATTTCAACATCATGGTATAAGGATCTAATCATCTGCTTTGACGATAAAATTAAAGTGTTATTGCAGCAAGCATAATGGATTGAGCACTAAAGTTATCATCACCATGAGTCTTCCAAAACTCATGCTCCATTATTTGCTCAACTCCGGGCTTATGCCCGAGATGTCATTCTATCAAATAGAATAACTTCTCAGTTCCCAGGACTATCCTGAAGTTCTATTCCCAATCTGAAAATTAAAGCTGTTTAAAGACATTTTTCCCCAGGATTATGTTCTAAACGCTAATCTTTTAGTTATCTTGATTCCAATAGTCCAACTATCCAATCAACGATTTCGGGTACAATTGAATATAATGATTATTATAGTCAACTATATAATCAACTATAATTTAATTGGTTAAATTCAAATATTGATTACTATAATCCAATTATATAATCAACTATAAATTGAAGTAGTTTGAATACAATCCAACTATTTAATTAAAACAACAATTAAATATTAGTCCAACTAATATATATTGATTTAAAATTGACGAAAATGATATGAGCGTGTATTGGCAAGTATCTAAACGAAATTGCAAATTTAATACTTGCCTCCCACTATTTTTCTGCGAGCCTCTAACCCTCTGTTGAGTACTCGGGAAACATTGTTTCCTAGTGGGCTAAGATCCCGTTAAATAACACAACCTTGACTTTGGCCAACAAGCTGTATGATATTTAACTAGGTAGATCTCTAAGATCAATTGCCAATTCCTAGATCCAGTAGGTGGACATCCAAGTCTGAAACATATATCTATTATATGCCAATATATCCAATATATTCCCTAATATTTTTCCTCTGAATCAACTAAGCATTGGCTTTGGCACAACAAACTTAATGATTCCAGTTAAGCGGGACCCATTGATCTTGGAAAGCTTCGTAATCGATGTCGATGGACAAGAAGTGATCTTGACTTTGGCCAACAAATCACAACTTGGACAAGACATACGATATGGAACAAAGCCTTCATGATTCAAACACATCCGCGATGGACAAAGGTCTTGACTTTGGCCAACAAACCAGTGCCAATCTTGGATCTTGAGAGAGAATCACTCAATGGAAGGAAATCGTTTAATATTTGTTGAGGGTTTTTCGCGTAATTGGCAACCAATTAATTATCTTTGATTATGTCTCATCATACACCATTAAACATGCATTCTAAAAGCATAATAAGGCGCGGTAAATAAATTAATAATGATATGCGGATGGATATTTAAAACATTTTGTTCCTAGAACAAATCTCTCCATTTCCTCTCTCCCGGTAGCACAAATCTTATTTCTACCCAATTACATAACACTTCTAAAGAAACCTCATTTACATTGAGGGGAATATGTGAGAAGAGAAATACAAAGAATCAAGAGGTAATAGGCTGGACACACAGGTCCAATTTAATAAATTCTAAATTTATTACAACAATTTCCAAAATTGCCCTTACCCATCTAATATCCATCCGATATACATTATTCATACATCACATCCATGTATTCACACAAAACATGTTATCAATCAATCTAATTCAATTAATTAATCTTTGATTAATGACCATCCAATGTTCAAACAACGATTTGATTTGCGCGAGTCCAACTCGTTTTAAGAATATGTACTCAAAGTACGAATTCTTGAATTATATCAAACTATTATTCAATACTAATTCTTTATTTAATTCCAAATTAAATAATTACACTTTATTAATAAGTCTTTGGGACTTAGATTCTAAATCTAATCTTTATGGGTCTCAAAGCCCAATTAACATCCAATGTCAATTTAATTAAAGTCCAATGGGCTTTCAATTAATTTATAAGGCATGGGCTTGGCAACCAAAGACCAATAAGAAATCACCCTTTGCCAAAAATCAATTTAGGCCCATTAGGCCCAATTAAAATTTTAAAGGCCCAATATATTATATTTGAACTTTATGGAAATGGTTTTAGGCCCAATTGGATCCAACCAATTAACCAAAACCAAACTTGGCCCAACCAAGCCCAATAAGCCCAAATACAACTTTATTAGCCCAATTCCAAATTTAGCCCAACTAATTAAATTCCAAAATTCTAAATATCATAATTTAATCAATTAAAGTGTATTACAGTAATTAATTATCTAAATTAACATTTCCAAAATATCAATTTAATCAATTAATCATGCTTTAATTTGTTCAACATATGTCCAACATTATTGAAACAAAAAATCATCTCATTTCATGCTTTGAAGCTCACGGCATTTTAGGGTTTGTTAAACCGATTTCGATTTCAATCCAATTAAATCATTAATCAATTTGTCTCAAGTCTTTAAACTCATCCAATGATCAAAAGAACAAAAAATACCATGACTTAGGGCATATCACATATTCGGCCAAGCCAAAATAATTGGGGAAAATTAATCCAATTTAATTTTCATCAAATTGATCACATATAACTCCAAGTTATCCATATACAAGCATGCTCAAACAAACAATTTGGTTAAATCATGCTCAAATCAAATTTACCCAAATTTTACCCTAAATTCAATTTCATGCTTAATAATCGCTCTGATACCATTGTTGGGTTTTCTAGGTCAAACCAAGATCAAATTAAGCAAGAAATATGTGAATACGAGAAGAAGTATAGCGAAAATTATACTTACAACGATCGGCTTTTGGATGTGATGAACACAAAAAATTCTTCATGAGTTTCGGCCAAGCCTTCCTTGTGTGGATCTTCAAGCTCCAAGCTTTAAGTGTTGATTCCATGCTCATATATGGGTTTCCCTATCACCTTTGAATGACTCCTTTGAGTGCTAGCACTTGAAAATTTTGCAACAAATTTTCCAATTTTCCTTGGTGAAATTCGGCCAAGCCTTATGCCAAGAGAGTGAGAGTGGCGTGAATGGAGAATAGAGGAAGAAGGAGCGAAAAAATGAGTTGACTTGTAATTGATTTCCAAAATCAATTAATGATATACCAAAACCAATATTTTGGTATATGTCAAAAATCTCACCAACTTGGAGTGTAAAACAAGCCATCACCCACCCACCAAATTTCATCACCATAAAGGTAAGTCAAATGACAAGTGATGTGACATGTGGGCCCCACACGATTCAAAATCTGAGTGGGCCCGCAAACACTCCCGGCTCGGGTTCGCTAATTCCGAATTAACGAATTTTCCGTTGCGACGTAATTAAATCAAATTTAATTAAATAATTATGCATAGCAAAATTATTATTACGTCGCTAGCGAATTAATTCTAAATTAACTCGTTTGCCCGAATTAAAATCCAATTTAATTTCGCGTCCAAATCTAATTTCGTTTAATATATCGAATATATTATTTTATCGATTAATTCCAAATTAATCGTTCTCTCTCTTCAAATAGTATTTTATCCCAGATAAAATATCTCCGCAATTAATCCTAGATTAATTTTCTCTCTCTACTAATTAATCCCAGATTAATTATGTGTGAGTCATACGTCATCGGTGAATCTTCGGAAAGCGACCCATGAGATCCATGGATATGTTGGTAGTAAATCCGGTCGTCGGACTATCCGAACACGTATGTACCTAATACTACATTTTTACCGATTTACAAGACATGGTTGGCTTCTAGCAAAGCACCGTGCCTACCCAATTCTCCAGAAATATTCTTAAAGGAATATATAATATGTATCAGGCGTAGTATACATAGTATTGCGTATTACGATCCAGTATCGGATGTCACATGTAAGGCCTGGGGCTGGAATTGTGTCTGCCCCGTATGAAGCATATATCAGATCTCTGGTAACTAGTCTCTACAATCAGATAAACATGACCTAGTCATATTATCCTGATAGCTGCAACATACAAGAGTACCCGTTCCTTATCCTATGTGACCATCATCTCCATATGACTGAAGTGATACTTCCATCTTGACATCACACCCAATACACTACGATTCTCAATATACCCAGAAGAGGCGTACACAGAACCTGTTAAAGCCCTGGACGACCAAAACCAAAGTATATTGATTGTCGCAAGTATTAGCGATGCAAGTCTCAGGTTAAGACCAAATACACCTACCCTGATTCGGACTTCCATAGACACATAGTCATACTACCAATGGAATTCCGAGGGGTCTATAGAGCGAAGCTGTTTCTGTATCATCGGTAAACATAACCTCCTATCACACTTGCATAAGTATCCAATACTTAAATATATGAGAACTATATTGTTATGCTCCCACAACGCGCACAAGTGCAATACTAGTCTATTCTGCATTATCGATGTCCAATCTCTATAATACTACGACTAGAGATGTTTTAATGATTAAACCTTAGTGGATTAATATTGTCTCATATCTTATTAATCCGGAACTAATCATATGGACTTTTATCATTTATATATCTTGGTAATCAAATTACAAATGATAAAAGAGCAATTTCCTTTGTCACATAGCTAATTTGTACAACAACACCATGTTCTGTACAAATAGTGATGTTATGGGTCATAATTGTCCAACATTCTAGGTCACCCAAAGGTAGTCAAGTGATTCTAGAATAATAGCTATAGCTCTAAGCTTTCATCTAGAGTTCCAAACTCTAATTTTATGTCTATATCCAACATAAACATTTTGACCCAATTACAAACACATTGTGTTTATACTTCCAAAGCATCATAACACAATTAATTAACCTAATTTCAACATTATATATCTAATACATGATTCATCACTATATGTCTCACTAATGAAAAACATAGCTTTTAGAGAAGATCAAAACTTACCTCGTAAGATTGATTCAAATATCCAATCTATTTCTCATTATTGAAATATTATGGAGAAAATCCAAAGTTAGCAAGCTTGACTCCAAGATCCAATCCTGATTCCAATGCTAGTAAGCTTCACTTCAAGATCCAATCATGATTTCTCCTAATTGAAATGTTGTAGAGATCTCACAAAGCTTATCTAAACATTTCTCTAACTTAGGCTAATTTCACTAATTCTTCCTTGCATTTAGTTTTCTCAAGCTTGATTAAAACTTTTGCTCAAGCTTGCTATTTATAGCAAAACTTAGGCAATTTTTAATTAATAAAAGTTCTAATCAACTTTTATGTGAGTTTAATCTAATTTGTCCAAATGTGTATAATTAGGTGTGACTAATCACTGTTGTCTACTACTTTGATTTAATCCAATTAAATCAAGATAAAATTTAATTAATGGATTAATTACATGTCTTCCACTTTGATTAAATCCAATTAAATCAAGGCAAAACACATATAATTACATACTTGCAATTACCATAATATCCTCAAATGGTAGAGATAATTATGAAATTACGACAAAGCTCTTGTGTAAATATTGAATTAATCCAATTAATCCAATTAGATCAAAGTAAATAATCAATGTTATCCAATAACCCTTGATTATATTAGTTGATAATTATAATATCGAATATTATCTTTTATCAAAATTAATCGGATACCCAAGTGCCAACGAGTACACTTCATATTGTGGGACTCTCTAAGTCCAGACAAGTTCCTCATATTAGCCTAACTAATATGTACGCAATTCGGCCACCTCCGAATTCGCAAAGAACACGAACGACCTTTATGAACTATACAAGTCGAAGTCATCACATATGTTTATCGATCTCTCTGTCGTAGGCTATCCGAGTTGTGCTTAGGAAATATAGAATACACCGTCAAGTTTCCGAGGCGCACATCTCATATCGACATGTCCACGATTCTTTACAACTAATGTGATCCATCCTAGGTGATCGGCTTTGGCCAAATTCTTTAAGAATTATGACTTTACTCACATGGATACCTAAACCTCTTATAGTACACATACGAACCGACAGATCTTATCTTGATACGTTCTTGATTAAAGAGTGCATCGGTTCACACCCAACGAACATCTAGAGGCCAAACCATGAAATGTTTTTGACATACATGGCATCAAAGTGTGGGGGATCTGACATAAAATCAATGTTATTATATAGTCAAATGATTATATATGCTACTCGACTCGATGAGATTCCTATTGACGGTGGTGTGTACTTCCAACTATTATGAATCACATGTGAGTCATTCAGTATTCTGTCCAACCAATACCCACACGTTTATACGAGCTTCCAAAGCTCATGGTACATCAGGTTAAACCATTGGAACTCCAATTCCAATATACGACATGTCCTAGTCTTCTAGGTTATAGGAATTCGACCTTATTCCAAAACCAACGACTAAGAATATATATATACTTTAAGAATAGTTTATAATAGTAATATTATCCAAATGTCGGACCACCTAGTGTCCAGTATTACTACAAGACTATTCTAAGGTCGATGTCATTCTTATCATATTTATATATCTATCTGGTATGCATAATGTCATTACTATTAATAAGATTTGAAATGAAAACGTAGTTATTTTATTAATACATAATAAAATATATAATGCATTATTCGGATTGACGCTTCAAGCACCAACTCCAACAAACTCATACTTACTTAGTGCCAATCTGGATGGTATCGCAGTCCTATCTCCTCCACATGTTTATCGAATAACTTAGGAGTTAAGGCCTTAGTAAGCAGGTTGCTATGTTGTCTAATCCTTGAATCTTCAAGACCACTATATCTTTTCGTTCAATGATCTCTCTAATCACGCGATATTTCTTTTCCACGTGCTTAGACTTGGAATGCGCCCACGTGACAGAAACATCTTCAGTGATGTGCTATATCATGCTGGCTTCTTGAGCCCATTTTTATTTCGGTAATTTACATTCTGATGCCTTGTGTCTCATTTTCATTATTATGATTTGTATACACTCTTCAAGTATATAAAATTTCATATGTTATGAAACTTCCATATCATAATTTTGTCAAACTACATTAAGTTCATACACAAATATAATTAACATATCTATAATTCAATCAAATAAACGATTTTATTGATATTAAGTTTAAACTGAAATTTAGTTTTTACATCACTTTGACAAAACTAAACCTTTTCAATATCCAAATTCATTTGTATTTTCTTTTTTGACATATCATCTCAACTCCACGGCAAGTCACCCTTGAAGGGTTTCTCTAACATGACATTCTTGCGTGCTATATTTGGCATATGTAACATCCTACATTGCCCAAATCTAGTCGTTGACCATCATTGGTTTCATCATTTTGTTGTCCAAAATGAGCCTTGTATATCTCATACAATTATTGCAATCTTTTAAGATACATGCATATTGTATCGTTATGATTGCCATGACACACACAATATTGTGTCACTTAACTCAAATTTAATGATTTAATCTGAAGAACCTTTAGCTCAGCCATATTTTCAATGAGCGTTCTGATATCACAGCACAATCTAGCATTCTCTATTGCCATACCTGTGATGTACTTACACATCAAATTTTTCAGGTTAATAATCTTGGTTTTTAATTCATCAACTTTCTTTGCAACACTTTCGCACATAATATGACATATTGTCATCTTCTGCCTCAAGCCAACTATTCTAACCACAATTAGGATAAAACCTTGTTTTTGTTGAGTTTGAACCAGGCATTTCTGAATTTGTTTTAAGATTGTTACCATAATTAGAATGTTTAGCAACAATAAATTACAACATGTAAATTTAAAAACTAGTAAATTATAAAATACGAAAGTTTAAAACCATAAGCGAGATAAAATGAATTGAAAACCGAGTCTTGCATTGCACACAGTCTCCTTAAAACAGATTCACCGCTCACTATTGTACTTAGGATTAATCGGTATATGTTTCCTATGATAAAATAGAAACTGATAGTTTTGGAGTATCGCCAAACTATCATAGCGAACTTCTATATTGTTTGAACTTGATTAGTAAATAACCACAACAACAACTAACACATACAGTGAAATTATGAACAAACAATCAATATCATTATAGAACAACTAATACAGCAAAAATGTGAACAAATAGAGAACGTGAGCCACTGCAGACGTAGGAATGTGAGGACTGTTAGCCACTTGACCGCAAAACGTGACTAACCGGTGACAACTTGAGACAGACAAAACTGGAACAACAGAACTGAAAATTATCTCTGAAATATGTGTCCATAACACTAGTTTTTTTTTTTATCTTATAGACCAAAAAAGACTTTTTATTTTCATTGCATTAAAGGAGTTGTTATAATTATTTAATTAAATAATTAAATAATATAATTGAATTGCTGTCAATTTTATATCTTAGCATTCTATAACTTATGCCTCTTTGTATTTTTTAACAATTAGCAGTTTAAGAGACACAAAAATTAAATATGAAATAAAAAAATGTGGCTAACCCGGGCTTGACTCGATTTTTGCCACATGCATGTATGCATGACGTGCGTGCGCACATTAGTTATAAGCAAATTTACCTGAATCAGACTGTGATTTGTACCCATGCAACGCGCGTATGGAAAAAGCCTATATCTATAAGTTCTCACCACTTTATAAATAAGTAACTATATATAAATCATTATAAGGCTTAGTTGTTTTTTAGGTATGAGATAATTTTAATTTCCTTTGATTTTATTCTCAATGGGTGCACTTTGTGAGATAAATTCTCATTTATCCGAGCATCATTTTAAGCATATCAATATATCATTTTGAAGTACTCGCGGAGGAGAATCTTAATTGCTCATGATCTCATCATTTCCATAAGTGGGTCCCACTTAAAATTGCGCCTCAAAATTGGAAAAAATGCATATTTTCTAAAAATTTCCCACACCATTTAAGTACCAAATTTTGCTTATTTTAGGAGAAAATTTTATATAAATCGGTTCAATAGGACCCTTCACTAAATATGTGATACATTTTAAATTTATTTTCTCTTCTTATTATGATTGGCCTATTTCAAATAAATATATAAGTCAAAATATTATTAGATGAAGATAATAACGACATGATAGACTGTAACACCTTGTTGTAGGTTGTAGAATCGTATAATGATTTGAATAAATGATTGAATTTTTGAGTATGTGACCCAACTGTCCAGTAGAAATAGGTCATGGTTCGGAATATTTAGGGCATGTAATTTAGAAAAGTCAAAGTAGTACAATCATTTAGCATAAATAAGAATACTCTGAATGACACAAAACCAAACAGAATATTATTATAATAAATAATTAATAAGAAAATAAATAATTCCATACGAGTAAACATTCAAAGATACAGCAATCAAATCAATTATATTAACAAATTTTAATGCAATCAAATAAAACATTTTGCAATAAATTTTGGTAGAGGCTTGAAAAAAAAAACGTTCATTATGTTATTCTCAGTAATTTCATACAAAATCAGGGACCTATATTTTTAAAGAATTATTGACCTTAAAAAACCGGGTAGGATCCGGTTTATAAGAAAATTAATACAGTCGGGCCTAATTCTTTATACATTTGCAATTTGCAAACCCTAGATTGCTCTCTCATCGCCACTCTTTTCCTCTGCGCCGCAGTTAGCACCTCAGGTATTCTCTCTCTCACCATCTCTTTCACTGTCGCTATTTGATTCGAGAAAGTTTTTTGTGGCGATCTGGTTTCTCAGTTTTGTGTTCGCAGTAAAGTATCGATTTTGTTCTTTTTAGCTTTGTTGTTTGAATATTTGGTTGGTTTTTTTTTTTGGGACTTTATAAACCCTAACTAATAATAGTATATAATCAACAGATTTTGATTGCTTTTTGTAGATTTATAGTGGAGTCTTTTAAGCGATTTGATTATATTAAAAATTCGGAAATCTACTTCATTAATTTCGGTGTTTATAATTTTTTTTTTGAATGGATTGTTAATACTTATACACTTGTTTTTGAATTCAGCTTATTGAGATTTCTGATTTCACGTATCTAAGTTCTACGAGAAAATAACAGAATGTCGTCGCGTTTTTGGACGCAGGTTTGTGATACGATTTCGTTTAATTTTGTATTTTGAATTATGGATTTTTTTTCAGCAGAAGGTTTTGTTTTTGATATTTTTGAAACTGGTTTTGTGTTGTTAATAGGGTGGGAGTGACTCTGAGGAGGAGAGTAGTGATTATGAAGATGATGTTGAAACCGAGGGAGTTGAGCCCACCACCCAAACTGCTGGAAGCAGATATCTGCAGGCTAATGCTAGCGACAGTGATGATTCTGATGGTCAAAAGCGTGTCGTTAGGTCGGCTAAAGACAAGCGGTTTGAGGAGATGGTGGTCACTGTTGACCAGATGAAGAATGCGATGAAAATCAATGATTGGGTTAGCTTGCAAGAGACTTTTGACAAAATCAATAAGCAGCTTGAGAAGGTCATGAGGGTGACTGAGTCTGAGAAGGTCCCTACTCTTTACATCAAGGCGCTTGTGATGTTGGAGGACTTCTTAAACCAAGCCATGGCAAATAAGGAAGCTAAGAAGAAGATGAGTAGCAGCAATGCAAAGGCCTTGAATTCAATGAAGCAGAAACTGAAGAAGAACAATAAGCAGTATGAGGATTTGATTAATAAGTATAGAGAGAATCCAGAGAGCGAGGAGGTGAGGGATGAGGATGAGGAATCAGAGGAGGAGGAGGAGGAGGAAGAGTTTGAGGAGGATCCTGACAACATTAGGGCTGGATCAGGATCTGATAATGATGAAGAGGATGGAGATGAGTCTGAGGATAGTAATGACAAGGGTTGGGTGAGGCAGACGGGTAGGAAAGACAAGTCTATAGACAAGCAATTTAAGAATCCTAGTGAGATCACATGGGAAACTGTTAACAAAAAGTTTAAGGAGGTTGTGGCTGCTCGTGGTAGGAAGGGAACGGGAAGGTTTGAGCAGGTCGAGCAACTTACCTTCTTGACGAAGGTTGCTAAGACTCCTGCTCAGAAGTTGGAGATTCTCTTTAGTCTTATCTCAGCTCAGTTTGATGTCAATCCGGGTCTTAGTGGACACATGCCTATCAATGTCTGGAAGAAGTGTGTGCATAATATGCTTATTGTACTTGACGTTCTTACTCAGTATCCTAACATTGTGGTTAATGACATGGTTGAGCCTGACGAGAATGAAACACAGAAGGGAGCAGACTTTAATGGAACGATTCGGGTTTGGGGTAATTTGGTGGCCTTTGTTGAGAGGATAGATATTGAGTTTTTTAAGAGCTTGCAGAGCATTGATCCACACACACGTGAGTATGTTGAAAGACTCAGGGATGAACCTATGTTTCTAGTTTTGGCTCAGGATGTTCAGGAATATTTAGAACGGACTGGTGAGTTCAAAGCTGCTTCCAAGGTTGCCCAAAGGCGTGTTGAGCTCATTTATTATAAGCCACAAGAGGTTTATGATGCTATGAGGAAATTGGCTGAGCAGACAGAAGGTGACATTGGAGAAAAAACAGGCGACGAGGAAACTAGGGGTCCTGCAGCATTTATTGTTGTTCCTGATCTTGTGCCTCGGAAACCCACCTTCCCTGAAAATAGCAGAACAATGATGGATATGCTCGTATCCCTCATATACAAGTATGGAGACGAGAGGACAAAAGCCCGTGCAATGCTTTGTGATATTTACCACCATGCTCTCCTGGATGAATTTTCAACTGCCCGTGACTTGCTGCTAATGAGTCATCTCCAGGATAATGTTCAACAGATGGACGTCCTATCCCAGATTCTTTTCAACAGGGCTATGGCACAGCTTGGACTTTGTGCATTTCGTGCTGGACTGGTTGCTGAAGGCCACAGCTGTCTGTCTGAGCTGTATTCAGGTGGAAAGGTGAAGGAGTTGCTTGCCCAAGGTATTTCTCAAAGCAGATATCATGAGAAGACTCCAGAACAGGTACTTACATATGCATGTGGTTTCTTAGATGTACTTATTGCTATAAATATATTGTTAACATCACTGTCTTTTGTAGCTAGAAGCTGTTGACTCCTTTTTCATGATTGATGATGACTATTCTGTTTCAAAACTGATGTTGTGGCTGTAATGTTTTTATATACGTGTGGCTGAATGTTATTGTGGGATATGGGAGCAAGAATCATGTTAAGCATGTCTGTGGTGTGCATACATGTAGAGTCTTAGAATGGAGATACAGTTTTAGGGAATTATCGATTATCTATTAGTATCAACACGTCTGTAAATTGAGCTGATATGATGTGATTTTGCACTTCTAAGGGTTTGGTTTGGTTTGGTTTGATGTGATTTGATTTGATTTGATCACACATTATGGATTAGTGTATAATTATAATGTAATATATGAGTTTGCATTGCTGCTCTTTTGTTTGTCTAAATATAGAAGTTTGTGTATCTTTGCCAAGATGATTGACATATGGAAAAGCCTTCAACTAAATTTGTAGTATAAAAATTTGTGATGTGAAAATTATCATGTGTGTGAAATGAATTCAAAGATGTAAAGCACTTTTTCTATTTCTTTTACTGTGAATAATGTTTTGTAGATAGCTTCAGTAAGGCTTCTGTCATAAATGTTGTTCCATGGACTCACCCATTGTACATAATTGGTTTTTATCAGGAAAGGCTGGAAAGAAGACGTCAGATGCCATACCATATGCACATAAACCTGGAGCTCCTGGAGGCTGTCCATCTCATTTGCGCCATGCTGCTTGAGGTCCCTAACATGGCAGCGAACACCCATGGTGCTAAGAGCAAGGTGATAAGCAAGACTTTCCGCCGGTTGCTTGAGGTGAGTGAAAGGCAAACTTTCACGGGTCCTCCTGAAAACGTAAGGGACCATGTAATGGCGGCCACCAGGGCTCTCACCAAGGGAGACTTCCAGAAGGCTTTTGATGTGATAAACTCTCTCGATGTCTGGAGGCTACTTAAGAACCGGGAGAGTGTCCTTGAGATGCTCAAGGCCAAAATTAAGGAAGAGGCTCTGAGGACATACCTTCTTAGCTTCACCTCATCTTATGATTCACTAAGCTTGGACCAACTTACCAAAATGTTTGACCTTTCAGAAGCCCAGACTCACAGCATCGTTAGTAAGATGATGATCAATGAGGAGCTTCATGCAAGTTGGGATCAGCCAACTAAGTGCATCGTCTTCCACAATGTTGAGCATTCAAGGTTGCAGGCTTTGGCATTCCAGCTAACAGAGAAGCTGTCAGTCCTTGCTGAGAGTAATGAAAGAGCAATGGAGGTGAGGACGGGTGGTGGCGGATTAGATCTGCATCTTAGGCGGAGAGATAACCAAGAATACGCTGCGGGAACAGGTATTACGGGTGGCAAGTGGCAGGACAACTTATTCTACAACCAGGGAAGGCAAGGTCGATCAGGCTATACTGGCGGTGGTGGAAGGCCATTGGCACTAGGCCAAGCCTCTGGAGCTGGTGGATATTCGAGGGGTCAGCTACAAGGAACTGGTGGATATTCCGGAAGAGCTGCAGCTGCGAGGGGATCTCAGATGGATGCTTCAAACCGTATGGTGTCTCTCAACAAGGGAGTCTGGGCTTAGGGAAAACATAGACGTAACATAGACTACGAAAAATAGGGAGATAAAAAATCGATCATTCGGAGCATTTTCTGTATATGGTCTATTTTCCATTGAGATGCTTTTTCTGTTGGGTCATTTTGGTTATAAAATTATTTCTGGTAACCATAGATTGTCAGAATGTCGATTATGATGTTCATTTTTGTGTTCTATGAAAAAATGCATTGTTTGTCAATTTTTTGAGATTTAGTTGATTCATTAATGCAGATGTGGAGAAATTATATATGGAAGAAAATATGAAGTGATTGTGAATTTGTGACACAGAAATTTGAATTTGTGACCGAATAATTTCTCTGAGAAATTGAGAGTTCTGCACAGAGAAGTGTGTGAATTTGCGACAGAATGATTACCCCAATTACATTTACCATTAAAACGTCTTTAATTATATACTTTACGAAATGTGTATTCCTTCAGTAGTTAAATTGTAATTGTAAATTAAAATTTTCATTTAATTAAATATTTTTTAATACACATTAATTTTAGTACATTTATCACTTCTCTTCCCTTTTATAGCCGAGAATAAAAATTTTGATTGAAATTTAAGATAATTTTTTTAATTTTAAATCTCGAATTTTATTTTAAAAAATAAAAATTTGAGATTTCCGTTGCAATTTAAAAAATCAGTCAAGAATTGAAATGATTTGTCATTCTGAGTCAACGTTATTCAGCCGTTAAAAATCACAGAATACGGGGTCCGTTCCGTTGATGTTTTCAAAACATTGGGGTATATTCATAAACATGTCAAATATTTGGGGTTGCTCGACATTTTCCCTAATTATTTGTTAAGATTCCGTCGAAACTACTTTCTTCCCGTTTCCAGTGTTTTCTCAGCAACCAATCTCCATTACTTCAGAGATTTGCTAATTCTTGATTTGGAACCATTTTTGTTTTTTAGGCTTTGATTAGAAGATAGCAATAGCAATGGCGACGGCTACATATCCACCCCCGCCTCCCTATTACAGACTCTACAAAGATTACCTACAAAACCCTAATTCCGCTCCGGAGCCGCCTCCGCCTATTGAAGGGACCTACATTTGTTATGGCGGCAACTACACTGTAAGATTTTAATTTTGTTTATTAAATTCACGAATTTAGAATGATGGAAAGTGCTTCCAGTGCAATTTTTTTTTGTGTTGTTAATTTTCTCTAATTATTTTTTTTGTTAGACTGATGATGTGCTGCCGAGCTTGGAAGAGCAAGGAGTGCGTCGGCTTTACCCGCAGGGACCAAATGTTGGTATGATTGTTTGTTTATCTCTGCTTTGGTTTGGCTTCGGTCTTGAATTTGGGAAATTTTTTGTAATTAACTAATTGGAGTTAGATTTACTGATAACACACAAGAATTTGATGTCGGTGATTATTAGGGTTTGTTTGTAATGGCTGTGCTTCTGCTTAATTTTGAAAGCAGAGCAGCTAAAGTGTTTGGTAACTAATATTCATGAAACCAACAACGGCTTATACTAGACAGTTAGTGATTTATTCCATCGCAGCTGTGCAATGCAGCACATCAATTCCAAACATACCCTACGCTTACATAGCTTTGAAAGTTTTGAATGGATCTATTCTTACGTTCTTGTTCCTTTTTTGTGATTGAGGCATCGTTCTTTGTTAGGATGGCCAAAAACCTTTGGAAATGGCAGCAATCCTTTTTAGATTTTTATGAATTGGTACAACACTTTGGACTATAATTTATATAACTGTGCGGGTGTACATTTTCAAGAAAAGTTAGGAAATTAGTAGTCCCTTTATTTTTGCTGGGATTAAATACTACTAACTTTTATGGGAAGTCTCAAGACAGTTCTTATCATTGTCTTCATTGAGGGTTCTGTTAGAAAGAGAAAGATTGTGGCTTGGGGATGGCAGGAGAATCTTCTTTCTTACCCACCTACCCTTACCGAAGTATGATGAAGTGATTGTTTACTGTCTAGAGACATTGAGCGTTCGTAATACATTCTTCATTTTTTTCCCCTTAAAATGATTTTGGCAATGCAATTCTTAATGCTGCCTTTTGTAGATTTCAAGAAAGAACTGAGGTCACTGAACAGACAATTGCAGCTGCACATATTGGAACTTGCTGATGTCCTTGTTGAGAGACCATCTCAATATGCCAGGAGAGTGGAAGACATATCTCTTATATTCAAGAACTTGCATCATCTTCTCAATTCATTACGCCCTCATCAGGTAGAATATTTTTATCTAACATGTTCTTTTTCTTGGTTCACTTTCGAGAAACCACTGACATCCAGTATGTTGCGTCTGTCTCCCTCCAGGCTAGAGCAACATTAATACATATCCTAGAACTTCAGATAGAGCGCCGTAAACAAGCTGTGGAGGATATTAAGAGGTACAATTGCTTCAAAACTTGCTTAAAATAATTACAAGACGCTTGAAAATGAAATTATCCGACTATTCTAAGGCTGTGATTCAGTCCTTCCTTGTGTGTATTAGATTTTTGCTTATTCAATTTAGTTACAGTAGATCATTCAAGGGTTTGAATAGCCCTATTATGGTGATGATCCCATTTCACATACTGCATGATTAGTTAATGCCAAGCAACAATATGTGTGTTGCTTTTTTTTTTTACACTCCTGATTGTTATATAAACCGACCCTCTCCCCAACCCTGATGTGGTTGGTTTTCGATACCCTAGAAGTCTTTTACCAGCCCAAATGTTTTTACTAGTTGAATTAACTAGCTCTCCTGAAGCTTGGCTTGATTGTCTTAGCAGACTAGTTTGAGATCATTATAGTGCCATCTCCGACAGCTAGTTTTTTAACATATTTATCAAAGGCTGATATTATTTTTCAGTATTGTAATAAGGCTTCTGAGCTTTATGGTGAAAGTGGCAGTGAAAGCATCGGGTCTATGCTGAATCTGCACCCATTCATCACTCGTTACACATTACTTAGTCATGACAAGTTGACAATATTGCCATGATTATAAATTACTAGTTGCTGTATTATAAGATTACGAAGCTGCAGTTTTACAAGGCAGAAGTGATCTCCATATGTAGGGACTGTACTAGCTGACATGCTATTTAAACCTTATTTGAACTTAAATGTTTCATACTTTTTCTGACAGTTGTTTCTCTTGCTTGTCCAGGCGGAGAGAAGAAGCACAGCGACTTCTTAAGGAGTCTCTCGGAACCTTAGAGGGACAGTAGCACATGAATTGTTTGTATACTTGTTTTGAGGAATGTATCTTTACTGACTGTATTCTACTGGCGAGAAAGAAGTTTCTGTTACCTCACTCTCACTTCTGGAGATTCTGAATACATATGACAATTACAGTTTCGCAATCTGGGATTCTTCCTACATTGTAGGCACCTTCGATTGCGGAAATTACATTGTGTAGTAGGAAATTGTCTAAGAATGCAAGCTTGCTTGTTCTTTGGTTATGTAACATGGGCCTTTAATTATCAATCATAGATATGAATTTCACTGAGCATTTATAGCATTTTTGCCTATGTGTTTACATAGATCCACTTTATTCATTACATAGATCTGTTGGGTCAGATCCGGAACCTGTAGGGCCGGATCAGGGCCCTGCGCAGCTAAAACTGGTCACACCAACAGATTTTTAGTATGAGTGTATTTTTAAATAATAAATGAAATATTATATTCCATTATGAGTTCATAAGAAAAAATCGGGAACGAATCGAAATCCATAAGCTCAAAAATAAAGAAAATTGGGTTTCGGCATGTATCGTGCACGTGCAAAATCTGGTGATTTCTTCTAATGCATCGGCTCTTTTTGAAATTCAGAGAGCTTATGCAAATTGAGATTTTTACCCAATTAAATTCGAACATTCCCAGAGTACTTTTAAACACCCAAAATTTAATTTGTAACATCATAACCAACATCAACACATTAAAAAATAAAAATAATTTTTTCAAAATATTAAATGATTTTACAAAACATAAATTTATTCAAAACAAATATATGTATAAATTTAAATTTAAAATACAAACCAAACAAGAATCACACAATGAAGTAATTCTTGAACAATTTTAGGTCACTTATAGATGGTCAAGTGATTTTAAAATGGTAGTCATAGTTCTAAACTATTTATCTAGAGCTCAAAACTCTAATTTTTGTGTTCTATGTCCAACATACACAAATTTGACCTAATCACAACCAAAATGTTTTAATGCTTCTTAAACATCTAAACACAAATCTTTAACATTATTTCAATTTTAAACTATGTTATTATGTATCAAATACATAATACATCACCATAAATTTCACTAATGATATTAAATCATTAATGAAAACATAGCTTATTAGAAAAACATCAAAACTAACTTGGTAAGTTTAGATGAAAAATTAAATTTTCAAAATTGAAAATTGTAAAAAATTATCAAAGCTTCTATCACTATTATTTTCTTTAGGTTAAGACTTAATAACCAAAAATGCCAATGCTTCTTTGAATTTTCAATTAATAAAAATTTTAATCATTTTTTTTGGTGGGCTTAATCCAATTTGTCTAAATATGCATATTAGGTGTAATTAATCAACTTTATCTAACCACTTGATTAATCCAATAAATTCAAGCCAAAAATTTAACAATTTGATTAATTCAATTAAATCAAGCCAAAAGTTTAACAACTTAGTTAATCCGATTAAATCAAGTCAAATACACCTATTATTACGTATTTTATAATTACCAAAATATCAAGCCAAAAATTTAACAACTTGATTAATCCAATTAAATCAAGCCAAAAGTTTAACAACTTGGTTAATCCAATTAAATCAAGCCAAATACACATATTATTACATATTTTATAATTACCAAAATATCCTTTAATTGTAGAGATATTTATGAAATTACAATAAAGATCTTATGTGATTATTTATTTAACATAAAATAAATTTGAATTTATTCAATTAATCCCAATTGGTCTAGTAAATAATTAACATTATCCAATAACACTTACTTATTTTGATTGATAATTATAATATCAAATATTATTTATTATCAAACATGATTGGCTACCCGAATACTCAACGAGTACACATCATATTATGAGACTCTCTAAGTTCAGACACGTTTGTCATATGAGCCTAGTTCATATGTACGTAATTCGGTCACCTCCAAAATTATGAACACAAACGACCTTTCCGAACTATGCAACTCGAGATAATCACATATGTTAAACAACCATTTCGTCGTAGACTATCCGATATGTGCTTAGGAAACATATATTATACCGTCAAGTTTTCAAGGCGCACATCTCATATTGTCGATATGTCCACGATTCTTTATAACTAATCATAGCAATATTTCTGATATATATGCGATTAACTATAGATGATCGGCTTTGGCCAAAGTCTTAAAAATCATGATTTATTAACATGGACACTTAAACCCTTTATGGTACACATATTGACCAACAGATCATATTTTGATACACACTGATTAACGAGTGCATCGGTCCACACTCAATGAATATCTAGCGGTTAAAGCATGAAAGATCCCTGACATACATGGCATCAAAAAGTGGAGGATCACGCACAAAATTAATTTTATCCTATATTTAAAGAATCACTATAGTCAAAGGATCACATATGTTATTCGACTTGAGGAGATTTCTATTGACGGTAGTGTGTACTTCCAACTATTATAAATAATATGTGAACCATTCAGAATTCGCTCCAACGAATACCCACATGCCTATATGAGCTTCTCTTACTCATGGTCTATTTGATTAGACCATTGGAATTTCAATTTCAATATACGACAAGTGCTAGTCTTATAGGTCATAGGAATTCGACTGTATTCCAAAACTAACTATATATATATATATATATATATCTAGACACATACACAACACTTTAAGAATAGTTTATAATAGAAATATTATCCTAATGAAGGACCACCCAAAATCCATTATTACTACGTGACTATTATAAGGTCTATTTCACACTAAGAAATAATGACATGATAATTACCATTAATAAACTGAAATAAAAATATAGTTATTTTATTAATAAAATAATAAAATATAATAAATAATATATTATTCGAATTGAGGCTGCGAAAAATATTCACTACATTCAATTCTATATACGAATATAATGAAACCATAATGGATCCCCGACATCATTAACTAGGGCAGTAATGAAATGACTGATTAATGAGATAATCGAAACTGATTGTTTACCAAACGTAGGTCTAGGGATGGCAATTTCCGGATCCGGATCCGCAAGCAATTCGGCGGACCCGGGTCTGGATATGGACCCGGTTAAGCCCTTCCGGGTCCGGACCTGGGATCCGCAACTGCCCACTGTTTTTTTTTAAAATTTTTTTTAAGCTCCACTTCCACTATATATATTAACAATTCACAACAAGTTTGAATACATATTCACAACAAGTTTGAATTGGAAATTACAAAACACATAAAAATACTTAAGTTTGAACTTCAAGTTTCAACACAAAAACATTACATATCATAATTCATAAACAAACTACAAGGAAAAAAAATTCAACACAAACACAAGTTACAAGTACATAACATAACTAAAAGTTTCATACATAAGTACATAACTTAAGTTTGAACTTTTAACATGAAATAAACAAACTACAAATTCAACACAACTTCAAGTCATCGGGATCAATCATTTGTGAAGCATTAATTATCTGTTCGTCAACTTCAATATCTTCAAGCATCTCACGACCTAACAATAGTAAATAGAGATTAATGTTAGTTCTAATAGAAAATCTTAATGCATATGAATTTTACAATAAACAAGTAGTTTATTACCTCGTATCTCACTCCAAAACCAATTTTGAGTACACATCAATGCCTCCACAGTATCTGGATGAAGTCTACTACGATGAGGACTCAAATGCCTACCTCCAGTGCTAAAAGCGGACTCAGAAGCAACAGTAGAAACATGAATAGCCAAAAAATCCCTCGCAATCTCAGCAAGTACATGATATTTGCCCTTGTTATTACTCCACCATGACAAAATATCGAAATTGCTAGTCGGAGGTAAAACACCATCATCAAAGTAAGTCTCCAACTCAGATTTAGATTGCTTATAGTTAATTTCTTGGGAGATAAATGAGTCTCACTCCCCAGTTATACTCTCATCCATCAAAATAGTAGATTGTGTTGTTGAACCAGATTGAGAACTACCAATTCCTAAGGCACCTCTTCCATCTTGATCCACGGCCACTGCATGCTTTGCCTCATATTCATGCACCAAATCAGAGAAAATCTTAAATACTCTATCAATATGATATGAAGATGTTTCTCCATAAATCTTAGGGAAAAAGAAGTGAATTATTAACTTCTTAAACCTATGATCTAGCATGTTCCCTACAGCCATCACTCCATGAATAATGTCCCAATACTTCTCATACTTTGACACCATTTTAGTAGCCATTTTCCTAATCCCTTCAATATGTGATTTCTCCCATAAATTCATTGCTAATCTAATTTCACATATCTTAGGAAAAAATAAATTTGAGGTGGGATATCTAGTTCCTGAAAAAATTTCTGTCAACTTAGAAAACACCTTCAAATGCTCACACATAATCTTTGCTAACTCCCAGTCTGACTCACATGGCAAACATTTATAATTTTTATCACGTTCCTTCAACCGAACAAATGCATCTTTATACAAGGAAGCAGTACTTAACATTAAAAAAAGTTGAATTCCAACGAGTTTTACAATCTAAAACCAATTTTTTTGTCTCCTTAATACCTAATTGACGTATTGCAGCTTCAAAATTTTCAACTCTTCCAGGTGTAGCTGTCCAATAAAGCACTGAATCTCTTATCTTTTTAACACCTTTTTCCATTACAGACATTCCATCTTTCACTATTAAATTCAAGATATGAGCACAACAACGCATGTGAAAAATTTTCCCACCCATAATCAATGAATTTTGTGAAAATTTATCAAGTAACATGTCAATCATAGAATCATTAGCAGAACAATTGTCTACCGTCAAAGTTGATAGCTTCCTATCAATATTCCAATCCATCAAGCACTTGTGCAACACATTACACATCACTTCACCGGTATGTGGAGCATGCACATATATAAACCTTATAAAGCAAACAAGTTATGTTATTTAAATAATTAAAATGCATTTATATTTAAATATATAAAATACAAATAAGAAGATGTTACCTTATGATACGACTTCGTAGCACCCATAAGTTGTCAATATAATGTGTTGTAACAACCATATATCCATTTTTCTGATTACTAGCAGTCCACATATCTGTAGTAATTGCTATTCTACTCTCACAAGATTCTAATGAACTGATTATCCTTGACTTCTCGAGTTCATAAAGCTTCAAAATTTCATTCTTTATAGTGTTCCTACTTATTGTTTCAATTGTTGGTTGAAGCAACTCTAACAATCCACGAAACCCATGATATTCAACAAAGGAAAGTGGAAGCTCGTGCAAGATTATCATTCTTGCAATTGCAATCCTCACCGCAATCATATCACATTTTGGGTGGGCAATATTTTCCAGTGAAGTAGTTCCATCCCGTTTAGTTGTATATTGTAAATGCATTTGGTTGACATCCCTGAAAGTCTTTCTTAAACAACACTCATAATGTTTCTTCAAGTGTGAAGTCCCACTAGAATATTTTTCTGTCAACACTTTCCACAATAGTTGCATATAGCATCAAGCTCTCCACCATCATTTTTTTGCCTTTTAAAATGGTTCCAAACATGTGAAGTTAGCCTTCTACCGCTACTGCCAGACTGTTTCGATGAACCCTCCGCGGCCTCAATATCTTCACTATCTCTCTTTCGTCGATTGCCAATTAAATTATCAGGGCCATGACCATGCCCTCGGCCACGTCCACAACTACTTTGACTTTCTACATGTGCTGCCGAATCCTGCTCAATGTCAACAATATTGACATCATCTTCTGTTGGTTGACTTGGTTCTATTTCATCAACAATATTTTTAGATATGTTGCCCAATATCCTCCCGGACCTCCCCTGCTCATCTTCACCCATATGCTAGACTGCTACTGCAAGACTGCAAGGCAAGCTGAAGCACATTAAAACATGACCCAAGTTTAAATTTATGTCATCTGTTAAACAAATTTATATTCAAGCATAATTAATCCAGAAACCAGAACCCATACTGCTATACTACATTGTACACATATATCAATCAAACAATTTGCAAGGCAAGCAGGCCGCATGCAGATTCACACTCAAAAACATGAAACTCGCACATATCAACCCATACTGCTAATCACACATACTTGATTCACACTGCTATACTACACATATCAGCCAAAAACATGAAACTCGCAAACTTGATTCACACTAAAAAAACTAATCAAATAACCAATTGATTCATCAAGTCATCAACAATCACTCAAAAACTACTCATATAGTTACTCACATGACTCACATCCAATTCACCAATTGATTCACACCAAAAAACTAATCAAATAACCAAACATTAATTAATTACAGGCGAGGAGTACTCACATCAACAATCAGTTTTTGATTGGGGAACCGGTGGCGGTGAAGATGGTGCTCGGCAGTCGGTAGCTCGTGCCGTCGAGCGTGAAGACTGAAGATGGGGGTTGCGGTTGTGTGACTGCGTGAGCGTGAGTGGCGACTGACGTGGGTGAAGAAGATGAACTGAAGAAGATTGAAGAAGATGAACTGAAGATGTTGGCGAGTGGCGACTGGCGTGGGTTGAGAACTTGAGATTTGAGAGTTGAGTTGAGAGACTGAGACCTGAGAGAGTGAGAGGGAAGAATGACCGAATGAGGGATTTAGGTTTAGGGTTAATTTGTTATGTTTTTTTTTTTAATTATACCGGGTCCCGGGTACCCGGGTCCGGAATTGTCCGGACCCGGTATGATGCAGGTCCTCTAAAACAAGACCCGGATCCGCAATTTTTTTAAGCGGATCCGGGTCTAACCGGACCCGGGTCTTTCGGGTCCATGCGGACTCGGGCCGGATCTGGATCTGCTTGCCATCCCTACGTAGGTCCCACCATATTCATAAGCTATAATGTTATGGATATAAATTTCAAGTATCATTTTAGCTATCTAATTTATTACAGTTTTGGTGAGAAAATGAAAGCAAATTATGTTGACAAATGAGGTTAGAGAAAATATAAACTGATATGTACAAAAATCATTAAAAAAATACATATTTTATTGAATTTAATAAAATAATAATTTCAATTAGAATATAACGTTAAATAATGATATAATCGATAACATCCACTAAAAGAAAGATTTATTTAATTTGTTTTGATTATTATTCATTTATTTTTAAATTTTTTAACAAATGTTTTTAGAAACATGTCGCCACCAGAATCAAACTAGTCATAATATTTTTTTATTGGGAGATCAAATTCATATATATATATTTTTAATCATTTTACCCTAAATTCAAATTCGAGATAGATTAAATAAAAGTATTCGAAATCACTTGGTGAAACAGAAATTACAAACTTTTGAACCCCCCAAACTTATCATATATTACCCAAATGGTTAAAAATACGTCAAACTATTCACTAATCATTCAATACTCGAGTTCCAAGCCTCATACGCAGCTGAGCGCTCTCACAACTCCACTCACCGAACGATGTTTAGTTCTATTCGTAATGAATGAATAAAACCAGTGCCCTAAAAACTTCCATTTCTTCAAAAATAAAAAAAATAAAAAATAAAATAAAAATCCGAACAATTAAACGACCAAACAAGCCCTAAACCTAAAGTTACTTCATCACGATAACAAGAAAGTATCAATAGTGATGGCGGTTTCAGAGGAAGAGTGTTCGACGGCGAAGTCACGATCGTCGCCTTCTTCATCATCGACACCAGCGCCGCCGTCTCGGAACGTTCACTACCTTGCCAAATGCGTTCTCAAAGGCAGCGTCGTTCTTCAGGTGGCCTACGGACATCTCCGCACTCCGACCTCAAATGACGTCGTATTCGGCAAGGTTCTCAATCTCAATATTGCTTATTTTAAAAATCAACTGCTTTCTGGATTCTGGGGAAAGTTGATAAAAATCTGTCACTTTGAAATGTTACTAGAAGTAGAATCAAGAGGTCATTAGAGCTTCATTTTTAGAGTACAGAAAATTGAAACCTGCCTCTGTGAATATTTCTATTGAATTTCAAATTGATAATGTGTTTTGTTTTTTTTAATTTTTTTTTCATTGTTTTGTTTTGTATTGCTTTCTATTATGTGGTTAGTCTGACAGTGTTTCCGTGATGGCGTTTTATAGGAGACGTCGATAGAGTTAGTAATAATTGGTGAAGATGGGATTGTACAATCAGTTTGTGAGCAGACTGTATTTGGCGCAATTAAGGATCTTGCCGTTGTACCTTGGAACGAGAAGTTCAATGCATGGAATTCACAGGTAGTTATAGAGAACTTAATTTTAATTAAATCTTTGTACTAGTTAAAGAAAGTTACTTTCATGGAAAAGTGATTAGTCTAAGGCAGAGACATTTACCTGGTTGCTCTGAATCCATTTTATTGCCTTTTTTTTAAAAATTTTTCTTCTGTAGGTGATGGGGAAAGACCTTCTTGTTGTTGTTTCTGATTCTGGGAAGCTCTCGTTTTTCACTTTTTGCAATGAAATGCACAGGTTTATGATTTTTCTTGCTTAATTTAATATGGCTTGCCTGTGGAAAGGAATGGGAGTTTTACTAAATTTTGAAGGATGCTAACTGTGGTAATAAATTAATGATTGTTGAGGTAGGTTTTTTCCAGTGGCACATGTTCAGCTTTCCAATCCAGGAAACTCAAGGCATCAACTTGGAAGAATGCTGACTGTTGATTCCAGGCAAGTTGCTTTTGTGGCTAGGATAGGAAAAAAAATCTTTTTAATTTTCTTTTGGATCACTTGGCTATCATTATTTAGGTTATGTATGTGATATGTGCATGGCTATGATCTATTTTCTTGGGGGTTATCTGGCTGCCTTTTTATCTCATGTATTTTCAAAATTACACTCTAGGCTTTATTTCATTCCCTTCTCTGGATAGCCTTTAGGCGGATTGCTCTAAGTGAAATATTTGTATGACTATTTTTCTTATAATTGAAAAGAAAAACTGTTTTTACATATTCGTAGGGGTGCATGGTTATTTCTTGCCGATAGAAAGGAGATCAATAACTACTGCTTTCCAATCTCTAGAAATTGTAGACAAGGAAAGCAGTATTTGTCTAAGTGATTAGCTGTGTTGTTTTTTTTCCTTTTTTACTTTAGTGGATTTCTTATCCACTTGCTTTGTAATTTTTATTTTTCTTAATAAAGTTATTGTTTCCTATCAAAAAAAAAAAAGACATCAATAAGTTATACATATTTGTGTAATTTAAATGTGTTAACTTGTCGAGTTTTTAGTTTTTACCTTTCATATGTTTAATTTTGCTTCAAATATACATATACTTTAGTGTTCTAAAAAATGGCCTAGATGCCACCTAGTCTGTCTGTCTGTCTGTCTAGGTGCCGCCTAGCCTGTCTGTCTAGGTTCTGCATAGGCGCTAAGCTCTCCCTCAATGTTGTTAAAGGCGCATCATAGAGCCTAGGGGCGTGCCTCAAGGCGCAAGGCGTGCGTTTGATGAAGGTGAGTCGCAAATTGGAAAAAAATATAAGTATCCAATCAACTAAAACAAAGAGAAATCATTGAAAATATATTAAAAACAATTCCAATACTAATAATACAAATTAATGTAATTGTCGAAATTTAAAGCCCACCCTAAAACATATCTTAAGTTATTAAAGAAATATTATCCAACTTGATTTCAGGTTGGGTGAGTTAATTCAGGTAGGGTTTTCTCACACAATTTTAATGAGGCCCTCCTAGGGTGAGACGTGCGCCTAGGCACGAAAGTCACATGGCCTGACCCTTCATGAGGCGCAGTGGTATGAGCTTGAGCCTAAGGCGCGCCTTTGACAACTATGCGCTCCCCCACAGTACGCGTAGCGTCTAGCATTTTTTTTAGAATGTTGATATTCATTCCAATTCTCCTAACTTGTATTTTTTGCTTTCTACAGTGGCTGCTTCATTGCTGTTAGTGCATATGAAGATCGATTGGGTTTGTTTTCCCTATCAATGTCTTCTGGAAGTGATATTATTGATAAGGTGAGGTGATACTGTTGATAAGGTCAATAGAATCTTTTTGCTTGTATGTTTTAGAGGGGGTTTTGTGTTGTTTAATGAACATTTTTTGAATTTATGCATTCAGCATGCTGTGCTAAAATGGGCATATTTTGTAGAGTTACTGATATCCTTGTCTTCCACAATGTCAGAAAATATGTTATCCTCCTGAAAATGAAGGGGACATGTGTGCTCCTAGAAGTGCCCAAAAAACCAGTATAAGTGGTACGATATGGAGCATGTGCTTTATTTCAAAAGATCCTCGTCAACCAACGAAGGAGCATAATCCCATACTAGCCATAATTCTGAATAGGTATGTTAATTTAGTACTTGGTGTATTTGTATTTATGTTTTCCATTCTTTCGATGGCTGCAAGTTGAAAGTTCTCTCTTTCTATTTGTTAGTTTCCTACTAAGATATTAAAGTTTGTTCCTGCAGGAGAGGATCTCTCTTGAACGAACTGCTGCTAGTGGGATGGAATATTAGTGATCATGCTATAAGTGTTATTTCACGTTTTTTTGAAGCTGGACCACTAGCACATAGCATTGTTGAAGTTCCTCGCTCATACGGATTTGCCTTTTTATTCAGGATTGGTGATGCACTATTAATGGATCTTAGAGATCCTCACAATCCCTCTTGTGTTTATAGAACAAGCTTGAACTTTTTACCCCTTGCTGTGGAGGAACAAAATTTTGTTGAAGAGTCTTGTAGAGTACATGATGTTGATGATGAAGGTTTGTTTAATGTTGCCGCATGTGCTTTATTAGAGCTAGGTGATTATGATCCCATGTGGATAGATAGTGACAGTGGCTATAAACAACCCTCCAAACATGTGTGCTCATGGAGTTGGGAACCGGAAACTGATAATATTCCAAAGATGGTGTTTTGTGTAGATACAGGGGAGTTTTTTATGATTGAAATTGCTTTTGGTTCTGATGGCCTCAAAGTTAATCTTTCAGAATGTCTTTACAAAGGCCCACCATGCAAGGCACTTTTGTGGGTTGAAGGGGGATTCCTGTCTGCATTTGTAGAAATGGGGGATGGAATGGTCTTGAAAGCAGAAAATGGAAGACTTGTATACACAAGTCCCATCCAAAACATTGCACCGATACTGGACATGTCAGTTGCGGATTACCATGATGAAAAACGTGATCAAATTTTTGCCTGCTGTGGAGTGGCACCAGAGGGATCATTAAGGATTATTCGAAGTGGTATAAGTGTAGAAAAGCTATTGAGGACTGCCCCTATTTATCAAGGTATTACTGATACTTGGACAGTTCGGATGAAAGTAACTGATCCTTGTCATTCTTTTCTTGTACTATCATTTGTCGAAGAGACCAGGGTGCTAAAAATAGGCCTAAGCTTTATTGATGTAACTGATTCTGTCGGTTTCCGTCCTGATGTTTGTACTTTGGCATGTGGCCTTTTTGATGATGGTTTGCTGGTTCAGATTCACCAAAATGCAGTTAGGCTCTGTTTACCAACCAAGGCTGCCCATTCTGGAGGTATACCGGTGTCATATCCTGTTTGTACATCTTGGTTCCCTGAACACGTAAGCATCAGTTTGGGGGCAGTTGCACATAATATGATCATTGTTTCTACTTCTAACCCATGCTTCCTATTTATTCTTGGGGTCAGATCACTCTCAGCGAATCATTATGAAATATATGAAATGCAACATTTGAGATTGCAAAGTGAGTTATCATGCATTTCCATACCTCAAAAATGTCTTCAGGAAAGAAAATCAAGTTCTCCGATCAGTCTGACTGCACTTCCGGTCGGAGTCAACATTGGTTTTACATTTGTTATAGGAACACATCGGCCTTCAGTGGAAGTTCTTTCATTTGTACCCAAGGAAGGCTTAAGAGTTCTTGCTTCTGGGACAATTGCATTGACGAATACTATGGGAAATGCCATCAGTGGCTGCATTCCTCAAGACGTGAGACTTGTATTGGCTGATCAGTTTTATGTTCTTGTGGGGTTGAGGAATGGAATGCTCCTTCGCTTTGAGTGGCCTCCTGCCTCTAATATATCTTCATCTGTAGTACCCAGTCACAGTCCTATTAGTTCTACTTTCAGAAATACAGATAATATTCTATCAGCTATAGGGGTTACTAATTCTTTTGGTTCACAGGTGTATGCTTTTAATTTATCTGAAAAGTTTAAGGATGAACTTCCAATTAATCTTCAATTGATTGCCTCCCGTCGCATTGGCATTACTCCTGTTTTCCTTGTTCCCCTGAGCGACTCACTTGATGCAGACATGATTGCTCTCAGTGACAGGCCATGGCTATTGCAAACAGCAAGGCACAGCCTTGCTTATACTTCTATTTCATTTCAACCTTCAACACATGCGACTCCTGTATGTTCTGTTGAATGCCCTAAAGGAATTTTATTTGTTGCAGAGAACAGTCTAAATTTGGTAAGAATCCAATATATGTTGTTATCAGCTGGTTTCTTGATTCTCTTTATTGTGCTTTTTTTTTTCCCTTGTTAAAAGTCATAATTTTGCTTCTGGATATTATCAACACATGGGAGAAAAGAGAAAAAAAAAAGAGGGAAAAACAAGAAGAATAAAGGGTCCGAATAGATAACCCTTAAATATTTTTTGATAGGAAACATTTAAACTATTATAGTAATATAGGGGAAAGGATTACAAACGCGAACCAAAGGTCCACAAACTTGAATCATGCTATGGTATACAATACTCCAATTTAAAACTTTCAAACAATATTCACTTGATTAAGACCTTGCCGAGACAATGAGTTCAAAGTGGAGCTTTTCTATTTATACACTTGAACATAGAACTGTTTGACTCGGTGGAAAGCATTAAATTGCACATGTGATGGTGTATTTTGCTCGTTTAGGTTTGTGTAAGATGACCTTGCAATTAACCCCTGCAAAATATAGGTTATTCACTTGATTAAGACCTTGCCGAGACGATGAGTTCAAAGTGGAGCTTTTCTATTTATACACTTGAACATAGAACTGTTTGACTCGGTGGAAAGCATTAAATTGCACATGTGATGGTGTATTTTGCTCGTTTAGGTTTGTGTAAGATGACCTTGCAATTAACCCCTGCAAAATATAGGTACTATACATCATGAGGGAAAAATAAAAAGCAGGATCCGTACCTCTCTGCTTCTTGAGTGATTTGAGATGAATTCATCATCGTCAATGGATGTTTTATCAGGTTGTAGGAAATGCTAAAATGAAAATGTTCATGGTTCAATAAGTGGATTGAGTCAGTTGGCAGGAAATTAATGGAAGATTACAGAAGGTTAGTGAGCAAACAAATATTCTGAACAATTAAACCAAGTGTCATTGTACTGTTTGCATATTAGTTTCATATTACATTCAAGAGGAGGTGCTTTGGTCGCATGAGATTCCGTGCTACAAAATACCCAAGTATAATAATTCTGTAAGCAAGTTCATGATGATATTTTCATTTTCATATGTCATGGCATCATGTATCTTCAGCCAAATTTATTGTTTTGATCTCTGATGCTTATCATTTTGAATTTTCTAAAACGCGCTAGGCGCTAGTCGGGCGGCGACCCAACGCCTAGCGCCTAGGGCGCCTACGCGGGGCCTAGGAAATTAAGCGGAAATAGAGAATTTTCATAATTAGGTTTAAGATTTGGTGTGATTTTGACAAATTAATCACAGAGAAATGTTGTTTGAGCAATGAGTAAGATTTATAGAGGGTCAATTTGATGAGAAACTAACAAAAATTGAAGAAATTAGAGTTTTTTTAAATTAGGGTTTATGCATCAAATTGGGGATTTTTAAAATTGATGAGTTAGAGAGTTAGTTTTGTAAAGTTAAGGTTAGGGTGTAAAATCTGACTGGAAACAGCTTCAATTTTGAATTCTGAGTCGGTCAACGGTGGTTGACCGCCGGAATGGGGAGAAAATGCCGCCCATTCCGGCAAGCGCCTGGCCCCAACGATTTGGGGCCAGGCGCAGCGGCCATAGGCCGCCGAGCCTAAACGCGCCGCTTAGGCGCGTCTAGGCGGCGCGTTTTAGAACAGTTGTTTTTTGAAGTTGATTAACTACAAAATTAGAAACTTTTAAATCGGTAACCAGTTTGTTTATGCCTGGGATTGATTTCTATTTTATGATATATTTGTTTCGAGTAGCATTTTCGAATGTTTCTGAATTGGATGTCTTAATATCAGTCTGCTTACTAGGTTGACATACATGATCTTCAATTACATTATGCTTTAGGTGGAGATGGTGCACAGTAAGCGGCTTAATGTGCAGAAATTTCATCTTGGAGGCACTCCAAGGAAGGTCCTATATCATAG
>SKCR01037333.1:0-69036 GCA_019454045.1 Zanthoxylum bungeanum | reverse complement strand
TATGAACGCATGCATCATGCCTCATTCCGTTCGAACGTATTTACGAACGCTACATGAACGTATGCATTTTGTCTCATTTCCGTTCGAATGCGTCTCAGAACGATACTCAAATGTGAATGCATTTTATTGTATCATGCATCAGGTCTTATCCCATTCGAACGTGTTATCAAACGCTATAAGAACGCGAACATTCTGTTTATTGTTCGAACGTGTTATCAAACGCTACTCGAACACTTGCATTCTGTTTACCGTTCGAACGCGTTTACGAATGCTACACGAACGCACACACATTGGACAGATTCCTTCATCATGTTTCATGAATGTTTGTTTCCTTAGTCATTCATTTCCCCATCATATGCCTAGTTAGCTCTCTTTAATATTTATGCCTTTACTGTTATTGTTTATTTATATTTTCCGCATCTAATTATTCGATATGCTAATGAGATTGTGTGCTCGATTTTATTATAGTTGTTATTAGTTACATTATTGTACTTTATTGTTTAATACATTCATGAATTATGTATTTTGCCTTCATTTCTTTCATTTACGATTATGGGTGTGCAAACTTGCATGTTGCTTAAATTATCTGGTACGTGTTGCATGAGATTTGGTTGTACTATTGCATAAATCGTTTCATTACAAGTGGCATAAGTAAGGGACCATTCCGAACCCAACGGTTTGAGGTCTTCCCTTGCTAGGGGTGAGTGCGGCCTTAAATTATTTTCCCAGTTCACACCGGGTGGCGACTTCATTTTTATTATTCTCCGGTGTAGTCCCCTCTTGGGCTACTCCATACTCCCGACCAGGCCGCGAGCCCGGAACAGCATCGCCGATTTATGTGTCCTACAGCTTCTTAAAAGGACATAGAAGTATGACTGTCTAAACTATGGCAAACAGGGACACTAGAAGTATGACTGTCATTTGGACAAGGCAGACATGAAGGAAGTGAAGGCGGGATAAAGTTCCAGCTTCAAGAATGTTTGTTATAAACATGTTCACTGCTGGTGTTAAAATTGCATTTTTGATAGTAGATGTGGTACATGAATATATGTACTAATGTGCGGGATCTACTGATAAGCAGGAAACTGGCTTCAGATGAGATCGACCTACAAGTCGGAAACAAGACGAGAGTCGCTATTTTGGCCATAGAAACCTAAGTTTTGGAACTGCCCTTTGGGCATGTACCTAAATTATGAAACTGTTAAAATGTACCTAGTTTGACTAGAAACATTATCTCTATATCTAAGTTTAACTCGTTGCGGGTATAACTTTATATTCTAGAACACTAAGTGTTTTGTTTATAAAGATGATATTGAGATAAGCACATTAGATGTGAATAACAGTATTTATATTTAGAATATAAATTAAATCTCATAAATATAACATGAAAAACAAATAGCTCAAACTGAAATAATCAAATGAGACTTATTTGTGGCATTGTTGTCTGGGACACATAAACAAGACTCGTATATCCACACTTTTGAAGAGTGGGTACTAGGACAGATTTGATTCTAATTCAAATGATTTCTACGAATCTAGTTTATTGGGCAAAGTGCCCAAAATACCTTTTACTTGGTAAAAGTCCAAATGCCACCGATCTGTTAGCCCTCGTTCATTGTGACGTAAGTGGGCCCATGTCTAGCTAGGCTAGAGGTGGACATGAATACTTCTTAACCTTTACGGATGTGGCATCGCGTCACGGTTATGTGTATCTTATGAAACACAAGTCGTAAAATTTTGATGAATTCAAAGAGTTTCGACACGAAGTAGACAGATAGACCGGCTAAAGTATTAAAACATCACGATTGGACCATGGTGAAAATACTTAAACAATATATTTCTCGATTATTTGAAAGAGTATGGTATTCTTTCACAATGGACTCCTCCCGGGACACCTCAATTTGACGGTGTATCCGAACGGAGAAACCGAACCTTGTTAGACATAGTAAGGTTAATCATGAGTCGCTCTGAGCTACCAATTTCCTTCAAGGGATAAGCATTAAACAGTGCAATACTTATTTTGAATAAGGTTCTATAAAAATATGTTAGACAGATTTCTTATTAGATATGAACAGGAAAGAAACCAGATTTCTCATTGCTGAAGATTTGGGAATGCTGGGCATATGTTTGGAAGGTACCAACTAGAACCCAAATCGGATGAGTGCCTATTTGTAATTGGTTGTCTTAGGGAAACCAAAGTATAGTATTTATACAACTCACTAGAGAACAATTTAATTATTGCTCTCCATGTGGTTTTCCTAAGAGGAATTCCTATATGCAGTGGTAAGTGGGAGGAAAGTAAAACTCGATGGAAATCGGAGTAATACTGTTCCAGGCACCGAGTCCTCACGGAACACCAACAGTTCATCAGGGATGAAACTATACCAATAATCTTCGAATACACAAGAACCGCATAGGTCAGAGAGAGTAAAAAAACAACCTAAGAGGTATGGATTTCTGATCTCACCTCATTTAGATGTCAATCTTATTGAGGGAGACGAACTGACTACATATGAGGAAACGATATAAGGTATCGACTCCCTTTTATGGGAAATTGTCATAAAGTCCGAAATGGATTCCATGTATATCAACCAAGTTTGGATACTATTTGATGTACCAAAAGGCACTGTGCCTATTGGTGAGTCTTCATGGTGAAGACATACATGAAATGTGACAACATACAAACGTACAAAGCTATGCTTGTAGTGAAAGGGTATCGTCATCAACATAGTGTCGATTACGATGAAATATTTTACCCGTTGCCATGATTAAATCCATTAGGATAATGCTTGCTAATGCTGCATGTTTCATTTATGAAATATGACAGTTGAACGTCAAAATCACTTTTCTTAAGCGGAAACCTTTAGGAGGATGTTTACAACATCCTGACGGTTTTGTCGTGCCGGAAAATGCAAACAAGATTTGCAAGTTAAATCGATCCATTTATGGATTGAAACAAGCATTGTGTTCTTGGAACCAACATTTTGATGATATCATAATGGTATATGACTTCATTCAAAATGATTATGATTCTTGTGTATATAAGGAGGTTAGTGGGAGTGCACTAACAATGATTGTCCTATAAGATGATGATGTATTGCTTCACAGCAATGACATTCCCATATTAATAATCGGTGAAAGTTTGGCTTTCATTAAAATTCTCCATGGAATACCTGGGAGAAGCAGACTTTATTCTAGGAATAAAGATCTACTGGGATAGATCTAGAAAGCTGCTGACAACCCTCCCAGAGTTCGTACATTTTTTTTAAATGTATGTGACCTGATGTCTCATATGCTTTGAGCATATATAGACACTATAAGGCCGATCCAGGTGATAGTCACTGGATTGATGTTAAGAACATCCTTGAGTATCTTAGACCAACAAAGGATACGTTCTTAATCTATGGAGGAGGAGAACTTAAAGTGACTGGGTTCACCGTTGCAAGTTTCCAAACAGATAAAAATGACTATAAGTCGTAATAAGGGTACTATATAGTTTGAATAACGGAACTGTGAGCTGGAAATCTTCCAAGCAAGATACTGTTGCCGAATAAACAACAAAAGGGGAATATTGCTGCAGCTGAGGCAGCAAAAGAAGCAATTTTGGATCTGTAAAATTCCTAATTAGATTAGGAGTAGTTCTGTTAGCAGCTGAGCTAGGCTACAGCACAAGCTAAAGAATTAATGGTCTCATCAATGATCCAAGTATATACTTCAACTATTTCATCTGATTCGTCGGATCATACATCGTGGCGATGTGATAATTAAATAAATCACATCAGATGATAACAATGCAAATCCGCTAACGAAATCTGTATCTCAGCAGAAGTTTGAGCGACTCGTATATAGTTCAGGTGTAGGACACTTGAGTGATTGGCTATAGGCCAAGTGGGAGATTGTTGGACAATTATGACCCATAACATCACTATTTGTACAGAACATGGTGTTGTTGTACAAATTAACTATGTGACAAAGGAAATTGCTCTTTTATCATTTGTAATTAGATTACCAAGATACATAAATGATAAAAGTCCATATGATTAGTACCAGATTAATATAATATGAGACAATATTAATCCACTAAGGTTTAATGATTAAATATCCATAGTCATAGTATTATCGAGACTGGACATCGATAATGCGGAATAGACTAGTATTGCAATTGTGCGCGTTGTGGGAGCATAACGACATAGTTCTCATATATTTAAGTATTGGATACTTATGCAAGTGTGATAGGAGGTTGTGTTTACCGATGGTACGGGAACAGCTTCGCTCTGGATAGACCCATCGGAATTGCATTAGTAGTATGACTATGTGTCAATGGGAATCCGAATCAAGGTAGGTGTATTTGGTCTTAACCTGAGACTTGCATCGCTAATACTTATGACAATCAGTATACTTTGGTTTTGGTCGTCCGGGACTTTAACAGGTTGTGTGTACGCCTCTTCTGGGTATACTGAGAATAGTAGTGTATTGGGTGTGATGTCAAGATGGAAGTATCACTCCAGTCATATGGAGATGATGATCACGTAGGATACGGAACTGGTACTCTTTAATACTGCAGTCATTGGGATAATATGACTAGGTCATGATTATCCGATTATAGAGACTAGTTACTAGAGATCCGATATATGCTTAGTACGGGGCATACACAATTCCAGCCCCAAGCCTAGCATGTGACATTCGATACTGGATCGCTATATGCAATACTACGTATACTACGCCTGACATAGATTATATATTCCTAAAAGAATATTTCTGGAGAATTGGGTAGGCACGGTGTTTTGCTAGAAGTCAACCATGTCTTGTAAATCGGTAAGGACATGGTACTGGGTACGCACATATTCGGATAGTCCGATAATCGTATTTACTGCCAATATATCCATGGATCTATTGGGTCGCATCCCGTAGATTCACCGATGATGTTTGACTCGAACAAAATTAATCTGGGATTAATTATGAGAGAGAAAATTAATCTGGGATTAATTATGAGAGAGAAAATTAATCTGGGATTAATTATGGCAATAAATTAATCTGGGATTAATTAAAAGGGAAATAATTAATCTGGGATTAATTGCGTCGAGAATTTATCTGGGAATAAATTCGTCAAAGAGAGAGAACGCGATTAATTTGGAATTTATCGGTAAAGTAAATTTAATAGTTAAATTAAATTTTACTATTTAATTTCTTTAATTGGGCTAAAATAATATATTAGATATATTAATTGAAATTAGATTTCAATGCGGAATTAAAGTTGGATTTTAATTCAAGCGAACGAATTAATTTGGAATTAATTCGCGAGCGACTTCCGTAATAATTTTGCTAGGCATTATTATTTAATTAAATTTGATTTAATTATGTCGTGATGGAAAATTCGTTTAATCGGATTAAGCGAACCCGAGCCCGGAGTGTGTGGAGCAAGCCACTTGAATTTTGAATTAAAGTGGGTCCCACAAACTTACATCACATGTCTATCAAGTGTCAACCTGAGTGATGGAAGTGGTTGGAGGCATTAAATGCCATTTTTCCCTCCAACGCTTTGCCTTTCCTTTTGGTAAAAGTATATACACATTTTTGAGAGTTGACTTGGTTAATTTTGTTTTAGAAAAAAAAACACAAAACTCTTCTCTCTCTCTTTTCTCTACCTTGGCCGAATTGCCTTGGAACTTCTTGGCCGAATGGCCATGGTTCTTGGCCGAATGGCCTTGAACTAGGCCAAATGGCGTTGCCTCTTTAAGGCCGATTAGATCCCTCTCTCCCAAGCCGAATATTACTTCTCTTGGTGGGCGATTTTGAACTTATTTTGTTCTAGCTAGCACTTAAATGAGTCAAGTGAAGGTGATAGAGATACTTACCCAAGAGTTTGGAACTCGATCTCAAGCTCCGAAGCTTCAAACACATCCAACAAAGAAAGAAAAAGTTTTGAACTCAATCCGATCAATTTGAGTATTCCGCAACTCCCTTTTGATTTATTCACACACAAATCATAGCTTAGAGATCTTGGCATGTTCTAGGAACTCTAACAGTTTATATGTATGAGCTACTGCACTGTTCTCTTCTTCTGTTATTGTTTCCTCCTGAAATTCCACTTCTTTTTCTTTACTGCCTAAGTCCTGAGAGGTGTCTTTAATCTATTTTCCGCTCCTGAGGGTTATGGCTTGACACTACTATGTGGGGTTGACTTTAGTATTACTAGGAAACACCCATTTTCTGTTGATTAGTCATGGAAGAAGTAATTTACCCAATCTACACTTCTAACGACTTCATTGTCACCCCTATATTACCCATACGTGTTTCAATGTTGTTCAGTCTCGACTCATTTTTCTCAAACCTCTCTGAAGTTTTAGCAACAAACATGCTCATGAGGTCTTCTAGGGAAGGTTTTCTGCTTTGATCTTTGACTGTTGAAGCTAGAAGGATAGTTAGGCATAATATTGCCTTTATAGTTGTTGATGTTCCGATTGTTAATATTTTGGACTTGCTCATATCCTCCGTCAGGTAAGATAATTCTATTAGCAGCAACAGCTTCAATAGATAGTTAGCCCTATTGATTGGTCAATGATGCTAGATGAGTTGTGAGGGATGACACTTGAGATGTAAGTGAAACAATATGATCCACCTCGTATATACCCACCACCTTAGGCACACTAGTGCGTTCGCTTGGCCATTGGAAATTGTTGATAGCCTTCTCTTCTAATAAAGCATAGGCATTAGTAGATTTCTTGAACATGATTCCTCCAGCAGCTGCATCGACCATGGTCCTATTTGGACCATTCAACCCACTGTAGAATAACTGAATCTGAACCCAGTCTTCAAAATTATGTTGTGGGCACCTCCTAAGTAGACCTTTAAAGTTCTCTCAGGCTTCATACAGATTCTCAGTCTCTAACTGCCTAAATATGCTAATTTATGTTCTCAGTTTGGCTTATTTAGCTGGTGGAAAGAACATCGCAAGAAATATTATAGTCATATCCTGCCATCTCATGATGCTCCCCATCGGAATAGATTGCAGCCAACCCCTTGGTTTATCCCTTAAAGAGAATGGGAACAAGCATAGCTTGATGGTCTCTTTAGTGACTCCATTCATCTTTATTGTCTGCCATCACAAAGAACATATATAAATGCATGTTGGGATCCTCTACAGCTGAACCCCAAAACTGGTTCTTTTGCACCATATTGATCAATGCAGGTTTCAGCTCAAAGTTATTGGCATTGATTGGTTGGTGCGCAATCCCAGAATAGTTATCGTCAATGACTGGTTTAAAATGATCTCTGATTGCCACCTAGCGTTGGTTGTTCTCTATATTTTCAGCCGTCATTACTTCATTCTCAAATTTCCTTTGTTTATTTAGTCTCCTCGATGTTCTTTCTATTTCTGGATCAAACATAAGTGAGTCAAGACTTGTGGATCTTCACATTCACTGAAGCACAGAAAGACAAGAAAAGTACCAAAATAAAAATAAAAATAAAAATAAAAATAAAATTAAAATTAAAATCTAAATTAAAGCTAAGGTTATTTGGTAATAATATTAATGTGAATTAAGTGTACGGTGTCAAGTTTTAGTAAAGTTAAGTGAAAGAGTGTCGAACCCACAAGGATTGTATTCAACTCATACAAGGATTATATTCAACTCATACTAAGTACTATAATTAGTAAGCCTAACTTTATTTAGAAAACAACTCAATTAAGATTAAAAACTAAATAAATAAAAATATTAAAAGGAATTAAGATAATCCAAGAAGAGAGAGATTCTAGAGTCAGTTTTCCCTTAGCTATCCCCTATGTATTTATCATGCCATTCAATTCTTATTTAGTTGCATTGTTTATAAGTCAAGAATCCTAAATTATTCTAACTCCCTCTCCTGAGTGCCGAGTGAATATATTATCAATTACAGACTTCGATATCCCTATAAAAATCTAGTAATTAACAATTCATTACGCTCTGTGATTATGTGTTAACGACTTCAAAGGAATTATAGATTCTCCCGAACTCTATAAAACTCCTAGGTTATATTTTCTAAACCTATTCAAAATCCCCTCTCCTGAGTGATAGATTCTAAACACAAACAAGAAGTATTAAACGCAAAAGAATATAAATAAACCGATTTAAAACTTTATAACAAATAAATTGGCAATCAACACATAGGTTCAAGCATTGGCTACATTATCCTCTAGAATAATAGAGTTAGTTCATGGCCAAAGATAATAACAATGAAAATAAGGTCATGAATCTAATATAAATCATTAGAGTTAAAGAAAGAAATAAGAAGATTAAACCTGAATCGAATCATTTCACCTTCGGACGTCACCACCTTCGTCTCCTCTTGTCGCTGTTCAATCTTTCTATTTAGATCTATCTGAAATATGTGTTTTGAACTCTTGAGTTTTGTATTAGTCTATTTTCCAAGGTTTTGGACGAGCTTTTGTATTTATAGGGAAGTCTTGGACTCCTTATCCGTGAAGAACATAGAAATCTGAAGATTATGGGCTCTTGTCGCAGCGTCGTGACGCTAGAAGTGGCATTGTGACGTTGAACTCTCAGGAATCATGTATGGATCTTGTCTGGGCGTCGCGACGCCAGGCCAAAGTTTAAGATTATGTTTTCTGCGTTTTTTACTCTCTCACGTGCTTCCGATGCGTCCATAAGGTCCCAAAACAAGTTCATTTTCCCCAAGATCTATGTTCCAATACTTCCTATCCATAAAACATAAAACAAACTACAAAAATACATTCAATGACACAGAACCTAACAAAATAGTAAGTTAATCATGCATGAATAAGTGGGTATAAACTGTACTTATCAGTGAGTGATTGACAATGAGTTGTCTACCTAATGAATATACGTAAGTGAGAACGTGCCAAAATTGTGAGCTGGAATATATTCTTGGGGTCCACTTTTCACTATTGTATTTAATTTGATTATTGCATGTTATGTATTCTGTTTGGGAATTACAGTTTTGTATGAAATAGTGGTAGGGGAATTTTTAGATTAAAAATCCATGATCTATTTAATGCTTTTGTTATTATATGAAAATATTTTATCTGCTAACCGTTTTTCGCTATCTATGTGATAGATTTGCGATGGGGGCTTCTTCAAACAATCCATTTGCTCGTATATTGGATACGAATAAGCTTAAAGGCGTAGAGAACTTTGTTGACTATGATATGGATTCGAGGATCGTCCTCGAATCTGAGAAGCTGGGATATGTATTGGAAGGTCCATTACCCATTTCAATATCTGAAGATGAATCATCAGAAGAGATTGAGACTTTCCGGAAATGGAATGATGATGATTTAAGGGTTAAATCATATATTCTCAGTTCTTTAGCTTCGGAACTGAAGAGATAATATTTTGAGATGCATGACACATATAGCATGATGAAACAACTCCGAGAATCATTCATGAATCAAGAACATGTCTTGGTTCATATAGTTGCGATGGAACTGTTCCATTCAAAACTCGATGAAGGACATGCTGTGAGCACACTATTGGGGTTGGTGTTCAGAGCAACAATTCCCTATTTTATTTCCTTGTAAATACTCTTGTAAATGTTTTATTATGAATAAAATAAGCAGTTTCTATAATATAATATATCTCTTCATCTGGTAAAGACATAATTGACCTTAGAATGATTAGTTATGATACAGTTGCAAAAGCGTCACAACTGACATTGAGTTGTATCATGATTTTGTCATTCTTAGACTGTTCCTGGTCAAGGTTTACACTACTTGGTCGGTAAAGTAAACCCGTTGAGACCGGTACATGTCGTATACTGGAATAATGGACTCCAATGGTTTCTCAATGAACCATCAGTCTTGGAGACGCGTATAGACTTTTAGGTGTTTATAGAGGATAAACATTGAACGAGCACTATGACAACTTTTATGAATAATACTGATTATTTATAAGTCTTTTAAAGGTTAAATGAAAAATATATGCAAAGGGACCTAATGGCCATTTCCTAATTAATGTGTATTTGTATTTAATGAATGATTTTATTAAATACACATTAATTAAATGTCAAATTATGATATTTGACATATATCATAAATATATATGTATTTGGATATTTAAAGTAAATATAATACATATATTTAAAATATTTATATTTAAATAATTATTTAATTATTTAATTGTTAAATAATTAAAGTAATTATAAATATAAATATATTTAGTTATGATATTTTTAGGTGATGACTTTAGTTTCTTTATTTGACTTGTTATAAATCATTAAATGAAGTAATGATCATTTACACAAGTTGATTAAATGAATTAATGAAACAAAAATAAAATATCTAGATATTTATTTATGCTATCAAATTCGGCCAAGGACAATTTTGGTAAGTAAAAATTGTTTTGTTTCATTTTTCATTCATTAGGTTAACAAGTTACCAAAAACATAAAAAAAAGGTTGAGAGCAAAGTTGAAGAAAAAACAGAAAAAACTTGGAAATATTTGGATTTTGTAAGTTTTTTCTTAAACTTTTCAATTAAGAAATTGTTTCTATCATGCTTAACTTCAACATGTGTTGCTGGGATGTTGTCTCTACACTTTTAGTTTGTGTTTAAATGGTTGTGAACTTGTTTGAAGGATGTTTGCATGTATATGATTTAAAGTGAGCTTATAATTGGTTATTAAGCTCTCTTTTGATTATTTGATAACCAAGTTACAATTCTAGAGTTGCTTAGCCACTCATTGATGACCTAGAATTTTTCTTGAGTTGTTTCATGGTGGTGAGACTTTTTTGGTGTAGCAAAGATTGAATTAAAGTATTGAATTTGTTCAATTTATCAATTTGAAGAAATTATAAAATTAGGATTCTTAACCCTTTCCAAATTTGGGGCTTTTCATCTATGTGATGTATCATGGTGTTTATATAAATCATATTAAATTTTGGGTTGATTGGATTTGATCTTGACATGTTTTGAACAAAAATAGACCAAATTGCAAAAACTGAAAATTTAAGGGCTGTTCGACAATTTGATAAAATTTAGGGATTTTTTTACAATATTTTTTTTGATGTATTGGACATGATGGAAATCATTTTAGAATTGATTTAGAATCATCCAAAACTGCATTTGACAATTTGAGGACTAAAATGAACAAAATGTAAAGTTTAGGGGTCAAACGGTAATTTTCAAGAAATACGATTTATTGGTTAAAATTTCAGTTTTTAAGTATTGGATAATTAAATAAATAATTTTATTTAATTGATCCAAGAAAAATTATTGAAATCGGAAAATTTTATTTTTTCGCGTTTCGCTGCATTACCGGATATTCCCAATAAAAACCCTACAAAATGATATCAGAACGAGTCTAATTCTGGACACCCGATATGATTATGCCTATAAATTCAATGTTTAATTTAATCTTTACTTTATGAATGCATGTGTTTATTTAATTTGATTAAATAATGTAAAAGCATCTTTTGCGGAAAATCTCTAATTAATAAGGTTTTATGTTAATTATGTATTTGATGCATGTTACATGGTCCGTCTTGTCAATATGATTTATGGATATATTTTCTATGACTACATCCGAGAACGTGCCAAAGTTGCGAGGGCGTAGCCGATAGAAATTTATTTATGCCGGATGTATATTTGATACTAGATAAATTTAAGTAAAAGCGGAATCATGAACGTGCAAAGCTGTCAGGGTTATGCAAGTAGCTTGATTTTATAATTGACTAGTTTAACCTTGGTACGCCTTCTTGTGAACGTGCCAAAGTTGTCACAACGAGAAACGACCCGAACCAGAAACCCAGGAGTCACTATTGAGTGATTGACAATGAGTTGTCTACCTGATGAATATACGTAGGCGAGAACGTACCAAAGTTGTGAGCTGAAATATATTCATGGGATCCACCTTTCACTATTTATATTAATTTAATTATTAAATCTTTTTATTCTATTTGGGGATTACAGTATTGCATGATTTAGTGGGAGGGTCATTTTTAGATTAAAAATCCATGATCTAGTTAATGCTTTCGATATTATTTGAAACTGTTTAATTCTGCTAACCGTTTTTCGTAATCTATATGATAGATTTGCGATGGCGACACAATCGACTAATCCGTTTGTGCATATGTTGGATACGAACAAACTAAAAGGCGCTGAGAACTTTGCTGATTGGGATTTGGATTTAAGGATTGTCATTGAATCTGAAAAGTTGGGATATATACTTGAAGGTCCGTTGCCCCATGCTGTGTCTGAAGATGCAACACCGGAGGAACTACTAGTTTTCCAAGCTTGGAAAGATGATGATTTAAAAGTTAAATCATACATCTTAAGTTCACTGGAATCGGAACTCAAGAGGCAATACTATGGCATGTTAGATGCGTATAGTATGATGATGCGATTGAGAGAATCGTATATGAACCAAGAACAAATCGTTGTTCATAAAGTTGCGATAGAACTGTTCCATACGTGACTGGACGAAGGGCAAGCTGTGAGCTCACATGTTCTTCACTTGATCGATTTGATCGAACAACTGAGGCAACATAATCTCCATCTGAATGACATTCTCGGTAGGAGTGTCATTCTTGGTTCGCTCTCAGCTTCTTATCGCCAATTCGTAATGTATTTCAACATGAATGGGATTATCTGTTCCTACCATGAACTGCACAGGATGATGATCACGGCGGAATAGGACCTAAGGAAGAGAGTACTGACTCGCCCTCTAAAACCTACTTCACTCTCGGCTTCTTCCCAAGCCTGGCCAAAGGGAAATAAGAAGAAGAAGAAGAAGAAGAAGTGTTTCGGTCCTCCACCACAAGGAAAGATAGGAAAGTCCAAGAGGGCATCTGAAGACAAATGCCATCATTGCAGCAAAGTCGGGCACTGGAAAATGAACTGTCCTGACTACATTGCCCAGATAATGAAGGAGAGAGCATCTATATCAGGTACATTTATTTTTCCAGTTATTGATATCTCACTAGCTTGTAAAGCTGTTACATCCAGCTGGATTTTGGATTCTGCTTGTCCTGTTCACATTTGCAATTCGCTGCAGGTGCTGAAGGAAAGTAAAAAGCTAAAGCCTGGAGAGATGCAGTTGCATTTTGAAAGTGGAAACTCTCTGGATGCAGTTGCAGTTGGAGTATGCGAGATCCCCTTGCGGAGTGGGAGCCTTTTGTTGTATGATTGCTACGTTGTACCAAGATGTGTAACAAATATCATATCTCTTTTTGTATTAGAAATATAAGGTTATCATGTTAATAGTAATAACTGTTCTTTATATTTATATGATAATAATAATATTCAGATCCTTTGTTGTCCAGATGAGCATGGTCATTACACATTGCATACTTCTAGAGATATTTTGAATACTAGGACTAATAAATGTTGTTTACCTGTAGTTACTAATACTGAACTTTGGCATATGAGGCTAGGTCATATAGGCGTGAAGCGCCTTACCCAATTGGTTAGGAATGGTTTGATACTAGATCTCACCATTGGACCCTATCCAACTTGTGAATCATGTATTTAGGGTAAGATGACCAAAGCCCCATTTTCTGGTGTTGGACACCACGCCACTAACTTACTGGAGCTCGTACATTCTGATGTGAGTGGTCCACTAAGTCAGACTACTCACAGTGGTTATTTGTACTTCGTTACCTTTACTGATGATCTGTCACGATACGGTTATGTCTATCTGATGAGACATAAATCGGAAACCTTTGAAAAATTCAAAGAGTTCCGTAATGAAGTAGAAAAATAGACTGGTCAATATATAAAATGCATTTGATCTGATCGAGGCGGCGAATATATGAGTAGTGAGTTCATGAATTATATGAAGGAGAATGAGATTATCGCTCAATATACTCCTCCAAGTACTCCACAACACAATGGAGTGTCTGAGAGGAGAAATCATACTTTATTGGATATGGTCCGATATATGTTGAGTAATACAGATTTGCCCTATTACTTATGGGGCTACTCTCTTTTAACAGCTGCACATCTTTTGAATAAGATTCCTTCAAAAGTTGTTCCTACAACTCCATATGAGATATAGACCGGTAGGAAACCAAATCTTAATTATGTTAAGGTTTGGGTTTTTCCTGCCTATGTCAGGATGGCTCAGCAAGATAAGATTTCACCTCGATGGCAAAATTTTAGGTTTTATGGATATCCTTCGAATATAAAGGGATATATGTTCTATGATACCGAGTATTGAAATATGTTCATAGCTCGCTTCATAAAATTTCTACAGGTAGAATTTTTGTCAGAAAGTGGTAATCATAGACATGTTGAACTTGATGAAGTCCAACCTGAAAACAACGAACCAACAGAGGAACCTGAAGTTCAAGTAGATGAAGAACCTTCAACACACACACTCCGTAGGACACAAATGTTATCTATACCTCCTGAACGCATGTATTTGATACAAGTAAAGAGTCTCGATGTTCTCTTAGTTGAATAGACTGACCATTTTACCTATAGAGAATCGATGTTGGATATCGACTTCGTGAAGTGGAAAAATGCCATGAAATCCGAGTTGGATTCAATGCATGAGAATCAAGTTTGGGGCTTGGTTCTGCTTCCCGATGGAATTGTTCCTATCGTTTGTAAATGGGTTTACAAGAGGAAGCGCAGGCCTGATGGAAAAGTTGAAACCTATAAGGCCCGACTGGTAGCAAAAGGTTGCACGCAACGACCTGCGTCGACTACGATGAAATTTTTCCGCCAGTAGAAATGCTTAAGTCTATTAGGATTTTGCTTTCTATAGCTACTTATCATGATTATGAGATTTGGCAAATGGATGTCAAAGCAGCTTTTCTAAATGGATTTCTTGATGAAGAAATCTATATGGAACAGCCGGAGGGTTTTGCATCCAGCGAAACTCGAGTTTGGTATGTAAGCTTAAGAAGTCCATTTATGGACTTAAACAAGCTTCACAAAGTTGTTATCTTCGATTCGACGAGATTATTAGATTGTCTGGTTTTCTCAAAAATTCGAAAGAATCATGTATGTATCAGAAGGCCAATGGGAGCATGGTGGTATTTTTAGTCCTCTATGTTGACGACATCCTAATCATTGGGAATGATATAGGGATGATGTAAGGCATTAAAGTTTACCTATATAAGAATTTCTCCATGAAGGACCTGGGAGAAGCTTCATATGTTTTAGGCATAAAACTCTATAGAGATAGAGAAAGGAAACTGATTGGGTTATCCCAATCAACGTACATAGATAAGATATTGGAACAGTATAATTTTGATAATTGTAAGATAACAAATATACCGTTCAGAGATGGGATTCATCTTCCAAAGAAGATGTGTCCGCAAATAGAAGATGAGAATGTTAGAATGTTTAACCAACCTTATGCTTCATGTTTGGGTAGCATAATGTATGCCATGTTATGTACTAGGCCTGATATCAATTTCGTTGTTAGCGTAACCAGTAGATATCATTCCAATCCAAGCAATGACCATTGAAAGGCCATTAAATATATCCTGAAGTATCTTAAAGGTACTAAGGATAAGTTGATTATATATGGAGGAAATGAACTACAAGTTAATGGGCATACGGATTCCGACTTCCAATCGGAGCCCGATGATAGAAAGTCTACATCTGGATTTGGTTTTACCCTTAATGGAGGTGCAATTTGCTGGAAGAGTTTCGAACATGGGTCAACAGCAGATTCCACCATAGAGACGAAATACGTTGCAGCTTCTGAAGCTGCTGTGGGTTTCTATTAGGTCCCAAGGATCAATTTGAAGCAATGAAACACATTTGAATACATCAAGAAATATGGCGGAAATATACTTACAATGATCGGTTGTGCGATGCGACGAACACAAAAAAATCTTTTCCTCCTCCAATGTGCTCACGGCAGTGGGCTTTTTGTGCTCCTCCAAATTCGGCCATGGATGATCCACCAAGCTCCAAGCTTTGTGTTGTAATTCCATGCTCATAAATCGGTTTCCCTATCACCTTCGCAAGACTCCAAATGTGTGCCAGCACTTGGTAATTTTTGCCACAAAAATCACCATCTTGCTTCTCCTTGCTCACGGTAAAACCAGAAAAATGAAGAATAAATTTTTCCCCTTGGGCGTGAGAGAGAAGAGAAGAGAGGAGAGAGTGAGTTGTTAAAGGTGATTTGCAAAATCAAAATGAAATTGAATGATATACCAAATCCTTGATTTGGTAAAAGTAATTCAACATTTACACACTTGAGTGTTTTACACTCTTTCACCAAATAACAACTTCCATCACTTTAAAGCAACCAAGTTGACTAGTTGATGTGACGCTTGATGTGACTTGTGGGCCGCACTTAAATTCGCAATGCGAGTGCGCCCGCAAACACTCCCAGGCTCGGGTTCACTAATTCTGAATTAAAAAATTTTCCGTTGCAACGTAATTAAATAATTATGCCTAGAAAAATCACTATTCACGTCGCTAACGAATTAATTCTAAATTAACTCGTTCGCCCGAATTAAAATCTAATTTTAATTCCGCGTCGAAATCCAATTTCGTATAATATATCGAATATATTATTTTATCGATTAATTCCAAATTAATTGTTCTCTCTCTTTAAATAATATTTTATCCCAGATAAAATATCTCCGCAATTAATCCTAGAGAATCTTCGGGAAGCGACCCATGAGATCCCCGAATATGTTGGCAGTAAATTCGGTCGTCGGACTATCCGAACACGTACGTACCTATTACTACGTTTTTACCGATTTACAAGACATGGTTGGCTTCTAGCAAAGCATCATGCTTACCCAATTCTCCGGAAATATTCTTACTGGATTATGTGATCTATATCAGGCGTAGTATACGTAGTATTGCGTATTTCGATCCAGCATCGGATGTCACGTGTAAGGCATGGGGCTGGAAATGTGTCTGCCCCGTACGAAGCATATATCGGATCTCTGGTAACTAGTCTCTATAATCGGATAAACATGACCTAGTCATAATATCCCGGTAGCTGCAGCATATAAGAGAATGAGTTCCGTATCCTACGTGATCATCATCTCCACTATGACTGGAGTGATAATTCCATCTCGACATCACACCCAATACACTACGATTCTCAATATACCCAGAAGAGGCGTATGCAGAACCTGTTAATGCCCTGGACGACCAAAACCAAAGCGTATTGATTGTCGCAAGTATTAGCGGTGCAAGTCTCAGGTTAAGACCAAATACACCTACCCTGATTCGGACTTTCATAGACACATAGTCATACTACCAATGGAATTCCGAGGGGTCTATCCAGAGCGAAGCTATTTCCGTACCATCGGTAAACACAACCTCATATTACACTTGCATGAGTATCATATACCCAAATATATGAGAACTATGTCATTATGCTCCCATAACACGCACAAGTGCAATACTAGTCTATTCCGCATTATCGATGTCCAGTCTCGATAATACTACGACTAGGGATATTTAATGATTAAACCTTCATGGATTGATACTGTCCCATATCTTATCAATCCGGAACTAATCATATGGACCTTTCATCATTTATACATCTTGGAATCTAATTACAAATGATAAAAGAGCAATTTCCTTTGTCACATATTTAATTTGTACAACAACACCATGATCTGTACAAATAGTGATGCTATGGGTCATAACTGTCCAACAATCTCCCGCATAGCCAATCACTCAAGTGTCCTACACCCGAACTATGTACGGTTCGCTCACACTTCTGCTGAGAAAATTCTTTCGTCAGCGGATTTGCATGGTTATCATCTGATGCGATTTATTCGATCATCACATCGCCACGATGTATGATCCGAACGAATCAGAGGAATAGTGAAGTATATATCTGGATCGTTGATGAGACCATTAATTCTTTAGCCTATGCTGTAGCCTAACTCAGCTTCTAACCGAACTATATCTAATCTAATTAGATTATTATCAATCCAGAATGCTTCTATTGCTGCCTCAACTGCAGCAATATTCCGCTTTTGTTGTTATTCGGTAACAGTATCTTGCTTGGAAGATTTCCAGCTCACTGTTCCATTATTCAAACTTTATAGTACCGTTGTTACGACTAATAGTCGTAATTATCGGTTAGGAAACTTGCAAAGGTGATCCCAGTCACTTCAAGTTCTCATTCTCCATAGTATAAGACATCATCCTTAGTTCCTCTAAGATACTCAATGATGTTCTTAACATCAATCCAATGATTATCACTTGGATTGGCCTGATTGTGACTCCATATGCTCATAGCGTATGAGACACCAGGTAGAGTACATTTATTTCAATGTACGAGTTCTGGAGAGTACCAACAACTTTAAATCTATCGCAGTAGATCTTTATTCCTAGAATAAAGGTTGACTCTCCCAAGAATTCTACGAAGAATTTTCATGAAAGCCAAGCTTTCACCGATAGTATTATGGGAATATCATTTCCAAGAAATGATATGTCATCATTACATATGACATTCACCATCAGTGCGCTCCCACTAACCTCCTTATATACACAAGAATCATTCTCGTTTTGAATTAAATCATACATTATTATGATTACATCGAAACGATAGTTCCAAGAACGATATGCTTGCATCAATCCATCCATGGATCGAATTAACTTGCAAACCTTGTTTGCTCATTTTAGTACGACAAAACCATCAGGATGTTGTAAACATCCTCCAAAAGGTTTCTGTTAAGGAAAGCGGTTTTGGCATTCCAACTGCTATATTTCATGAATGAAACATGCAGCATCAGCAAGCATTATCCAAATGGATTTAACAATGGAAACAGTTAAAAGGTTTCATCGTAATTGACACAATGTTGATAATGATACCTTTTCGCTACAAGCCTAGCTTAGTACGTTGGTATGTTGCCATCCATGTATGTCTTCCTTGAAGACTTATATAGTACTAACAGGCACAATGCCTTCAAGTACATCAACCAGTATCCAAACTTGGTTGGTGTACATGGAATCCATTTCGGACATCATGGCACTTTGCCATAATAGGGATTCGATACCTTGTATCACTTCCTCATACGTAGTCAGTTCGTATTCCTCAATAAGATTGACATCTAAATGAGGTGAGATCAGAAACCCATACCCCAGGTTTCCCACTTACCACTGCATATAGGTATTCCTCTTAGGAAAACCGCATGGTGAGCAACAATTAAATTGTTCTCTTGTGAGTTTTATAAGTACTATACTTTGGTTTCCCTAGGATAACCATTATTAGGCACTTATCCGATTTGGGTTTTAGTTTGGTATCATCCAAACATATGCCTTGCATACCTAAATCTTCAGGAATGAGAAAACCCAGTTTCTTTCCTGTTCATATCTAATATGAAGTCTGTCAAACAGATTTTATGGAACCTTATTCAAAATAAGTTTTGCACTGTTTATGCGTATCCGTTGAAGGAAATGGTAGCTCAGAGCGACTCATGAATAACCTTATCATGTCTAACAAAATTCAGTTTCTCTGTTCGGACACACCGTCAAATTGACGTGTTCCGGGAGGAGTCCTCATTGAAAGAATACTATACTCTTTCAAGTATATGAGAAACTTTTTGCTTAAGTATTTTCATCTTGGTCTAATCGTGACAATTTAATACTTTAGCCGATCTGTTTATCTACTTCGTATCGAAACTCTTTGAATTAATCAAAAATTTTCGATTCGTGTTTCAAAAGAAACACATAACCATAACGCGATGCCACATCCGTAAAGGTCACAAAACATTCATATCCACATCTAGCCTAGCTAGACATAGGCCCACTTACGTCAGTATGAACGAGGGCTAACAGATCGGTGGCATTTGCACTTTTACCAAGTAAAGGTGTTTCAGGCACTTTGCCCAATAAACTAGATTCGTAGACATTATTTGAATAGAATCAAATCCGTCCTAGTATCCACTCTTAGAAAGTGTGGATATACGAGTCTTGTTTAATTGTGTCCCAGACAACAATGTCACATATAAGTCTCAACTGATTAAATAAGTTTGAGATATTTGTTTGTCATGTTATATGTTTGAGATTTATTTATATTCAAAATATAAATACTGGTATTCACATCTAATGTGTTTATCTCAATATCATATTTATAAAATAAACACTTTAGTGTTCTAGAATATAAAGGTATACCCGCAACGGGTTAGTGTTCTAGAATAGAAAGGTATACCCGCAACGGGTTAAACCCTAATATAGAGATAATGTATCTAGTCAAACCAGTTACATTTTAACAGTTTCCTAATTTAAATACACATCCGAAGGGTAGTTTGACCGGCGTAAACACACACGTATAACGCAAGCGTACGTATCGTTCAAGTAGTATAAAAAGTATCGATCCCACGAGGACTTAAAACCTTTTTGTTATCAATTTATTGGGCCAAATGATTACCAGTATCTAACAAGTTGTTTGATTTTTTTTTGGAATGACGACGATTCTAAATTTAAAGACAAATAATTAAAATTGCTTAAAAGTAGATTTTAAGGAAATTCAATATTAAAAACTATCCAGGGTTGTGATTTATTTCAATATTATTTAAAAGATGAAGTAGTTATCTTATAGTTGGGTAAAATATCAATTTATTAACCTGGAACACTAACTTATGTAAAAGCCTCTTCCGATGGTCAATTACAAATACCCAGTATAACCCAATTGAATCATATTCCTATGTCAACCACATTACCTGGATTCATTAAGTCTAAGTTCCAATTATGGCTACCCCCGCCCTACAGGTATATTCCTATCCTGTAAGGAAATCTATTAAAGGGCTATCTATCCTCAAGGAAGATCGTGGGCTATTGAGTCTAAGGTCTTAAACTTAAAATCCCTATGTCTAGTTCATTTTAAGTTTACCTAATCAATTTAATTAATGGCCAGTTAATTAAAGAGCTTTAAGATTAAGACTCAATAAATAAATCTTTAATTTACCCAAACTATAATCTAACCCTTATAAACCAGTTTAATTGAAATTCATCACAACCCTAGATAACTAATTTAGCTATGACACATAACTAGGGCTAAAAACTTAAAAGACTTAAAATAAAATTGCATAAAGTAAATTCAGTAAAATAAATGCTGAAAATGAATTAAAATAAAATTGCTAAGGTAAAAAGGAATTACTTCTACTATATACTAATTAGATTTCTCCCATAATATAATATAAACTTTGCAAAACATTTTCATCCAGCCATATAGGCGGTATTTTGATTTAATTAGTTTAAAAACAACCAGCCATAAAGGCGGAATCATTTTAAAAATAACCAGCCATAAAGGCGGAATCAAAATAACCAGCCATATAGGCGGAATGAAAATAAACCAGCCATAAAGGCGGAACTGAAAATAAACCAGCCATAAAGGCGGAATTTAAATTAAACCAGCCATAAAGGCGGAATATGAATTTTATTACCCACCGACCAATCTGGCGGTATCCTGATTAAGTCAATTTAAAACTTGAATATATTATAATTATGGGAGAATAATCTAAGAAGTAATAGTAAAAGAATTACCTTTTACCTTAACAGAGGGAAGTTAACTCCTCATAATGAGTAGTAAAAACTGTAAAATAAAGAAAGTAAATTATTATTATTACAGAACTTAGTTAAAAATTACAAAAACTAGATAAAAAGAACTTAGAGAGAGAGAAACTCCCTAATTACATAGGATTTGGGAGAGGAAATGGTACAACAAAAACTGAACCATCGCGCTCTATTTATAGGGGCGGATGGGGTGCGCGCGTCGCGACGCTCACTGCGCGTCGCGCCGCGAGCTACAGTGAGACATGGCTTAATAACAGCTTGACACGTGGCGAGGCGGCTAAGAGATCCGATGACGTGGCACTGTTCATGACGTCATCGCTTACGTCATGTTGAAGAAGATTGTCGGCAGCGTCTGATTTTGACACGTGGCAGAGGCGCATTTTAGCAAATCGTTGAGATGTCGACACGTGGCAAGGCGCACGATAGCGGAGATGATGATTGTCAGCACCGTAGGATGATGACACGTGGCAGCGCACGTTAGCAAGTCTTCTGTGATGGTGACACGTGGCACGGCGCACGTTAGCAAAGTCAACTTTTCAAATTGTTGACCCGTTGACCAAGGCGCATTTTAGCAACTTCGGCGCAGGCTGGGCGTCGCGACGCCAAGGCTATGCGCGGCGCGACGGGCAGAAGACAAAATAATTCCAGTTGACGCATTTTTGTCCGGATTTGCCCCAAATTGCCTCCAGTGCTGTCGAAACTTTATTTATCTGCAAAATAACAACAAAACACATCAAAACGTTCATAAATCTCGAGAAACAATACAAAACATTAGGTTAAATGAGTGGGAAATAGTGGTATAAATACCACTCATCACACCCCCAAACCTAACATTTTGCTAGTCCTCGAGCAAAACAGAAAATAAAATAACATGAAAATAAACTTTAACTAAGCCACTTTCGTAGGGATCACGGTTGCATTTAGCGTATGCAATAAGCCTTTAAACCCCTAGGTGTCCCTAGTGGACGAGTGTAGTCTCGTGAGGGTTTACAGCAATGATACCCACAAACATTTTACAAAAGTAAAAAGGTAGTAAAACTAATGCACACAAAAGCAAAAAGACAAGCGAAAAGAGAATAAAGAAAGTTAGTGACTAATCAGGTGAAAATTCTACTCCAAGTTATTAGTTGTTTTGTTTCTTTCTAAATTACCGAATAAGTAAATTCTCCGATTATTTTTGCCATTCTCCATATACACAGCAAACAGAATATTAATCAACTCATTTTTTCCCACAACAGTCATAAGTGCAGTTGATAAGAGAGTAATATTTTTGTCCTAAAGTTTTATCAGATTTCACACCTTTTTTGTAGCAATGGAATAATTTTCTGATTTTTCTGATTTTTTCTTTGATTTTTTTCTCTATTTTTTATTTATATACAATACCTTCCGTCTATGTAGCGAGCTTTGGGTCGGTGGCTCCCAAACCAGTTGGCTTTAGGGCACCAGGTGTTAAGACACCCCTACGAACTTAATTACTCAGACTTCAGATATATATATTTTTGCAGCATCTTTGATCCATGTAACGAGCTTTGGGCCAGTGACTCCCAAACCAGTTGGTTTTAGGGCACTAGGTGTTAAAACACCCTTACAGACTTAATAACTCGGATCTCGGACGTTTTTTTTTTTTTTTTTTTTTTTTTTTTTACTCCATCACAATTTAGAGATGCTTCCTCCAATTAAACTATAGTACGGAATATTACAAACTTTTCAATTTTAGCTCATGACTGTATGTTCCATGTAAGTTCATAATACCTGTCAACTGAACATATGAAGATTCATTTTAGTCAGATTTATGGAGAATTCACAAATTAAATAATTTAAAAGGAAATAAACAAAAATTAACTTGTTTTGAAATAAATGGTTTGAGATACGTATCAGGAGTGAAAACTCCTTACTCAGCTACCTCTCACCAATTTCACCTTTTTAGTCAAAACAGAAATACGAAAATGCAAAATATTTTTGTAATTTTTGAAAATTGAGAATTTTTTTGTATTTTTCGAAAAATTTTGGACTAAAAATAAAAACAACATACAAACTAAAAACAAGGTACTAATCAACTAATTCCCTCCCCCAAACCTAAATGAGACATTGTCCCCAATGTCTTAAACAGTAAAAGGAGAGTTAGAAGGTTGTACCTGGTTAGCTGAAATCTACAGGAAATTAAAGGTTAAGATCCAGATTAATTCGACGCCTCTTACCACGATCATCCTCAGACCAATTTATTTTTGATAGGATAGGGTCAACTTGTGGTTCATAGGCTATGAGTTGGTCTATCAGATCCGGAGCAAGTCTGGCAGTGAAGAGGAGTTCTTTCATAGGTTTCGAAACGAACCCATTTCTCCGAGCATCATCAAGAAACACACAAAGAAAATCATAAAATCCATCAACATTGAGTAGTCCAATTGGTTTCTGGTGTATGTTCAGGTTCGCCCAAGAAAGAACTATAAAAATTTCCTCCAATGTACCCAATCCACCTGGCAAAGCAATAAAAGCATCAGCACGGTTAATCATTTCTACCAAACGTTCAGACATACCTGATACGATCAGTTCCTCTCCGTTTGATGATCCAATAAGATTTGCCTCTGCCAATGGTTTTGGGACGATTCCCAAAACGTGACTGCCTCCTTCTTGTACGACCTTTGAAACGATCCCCATAAGTCTGAGATTTCCTCCGCCATATATTAAGTGCATATTCCTTGCGGCTAAGACTCGACCCAATTCCTGTGCTGCTTCTATGTATTGTGGTTTAGTACCAACAGTACTTCCACAAAACACACAAATGTTTTCAACTCGTCTTCTTGAAGTGGCTTCCATTTTTTTATGTATTTCTTTTTTTTTTTTTGACTCTGGATGACTTCAAAGGTGCAATGATGAGTTGAATTTATAATACCTGAAAAAGGGTGAGTAAAAATAGCACAAGTATCTTCCAAATGACGATTAGTAGTAAAATAGTAAAATAGATCGTGATAGTCAAAAAGATCTGGATCCTATCGGAAGAAATAAAAGAAAACAACAAAACAAATCACAATTATTAGGAAAAGACAAATATGTACAAAAATCTACAGCTTGATTAACGTCTATGCGTCAGGGACAAGCTTCCCATCCAATTTTCTTATAAATTGGCAAACAGGGTCTTTTTTAGTCAGATTCCCAAGACTTAACTGTTGTCTTTCTTTTTGAAATTGTGTATGTAATCTGCGAAATTCTATGTGAACATATCCACTGGGATGCGTCTCAAGAGTCGAAGATATTTCATCTAAAGACTCCTTACTCAAGCCATCCCTAATGAATTTAATTTTGTCTTCGCGATTATCAGACACCATTCCTAAAGAACGACAACGAGTGTTGCAATTCCAACGTGCACATTTGTAACAAACACCCATTTGCTTAGCTCTTCGTTTCTTTGCATAGGTGTTTCTTCCAAAACCAGGCAAGTGTGAAATAAAAGAGTCAGAAGATTCACCTGCCAATCGGACTCGTGCTTCAATTACCCAACGAATGTCATTGGGAACACCATAGATCGTCAGTAACCTCATTCGTTCCAAGCGAGCTTTGTAGACTTTCATCAGAGATTTTTGAGGGAGAGAAGGAAATTGCTTGTGAAGATTTGAGAGAGCTTCTTCCATCTTGAAATGACTTAATCTGCAAAAACTAAACACACAAAATTAAATCACACCAAATCACAATATATACAAAAATTGCATGGGTTGCCTCCCTGCGAGCGCTAAGTTTAAAGTCGTCAGCTAGACATGACTTCTTGAACGTTTATGCTGGATCTGAAAGTGTGACACTTTCTTTTTGTCGCTCAAATGATTCTCCCCAGTAGTGCTTGACACGCTGACTGTTAACTTTGAATGTGTTGTTGGTTTTGGGATCCAGTAACTCAACAGCTCCATATGGTAAAACCTGAGTGATCACAAATGGTCCTGACCACCTAGATTTCAGCTTTCCAGGGAAAAGTTTTAATCTCGAGTTGTACAACAACACTTGCTGCCTTGGTTCTAACTGTCTGTGCACTATTTTTCGGTCATGCCATTTTTTGGTCTTTTCTTTGTATAATTTGGCATTGTCATAAGCCTGTAGGCGAAATTCCTCCAATTCATTGAGTTGGTGAAGTCTTTTCTCTCCTGCAGCTTGTGAGTCAAGATTCAACTTCTTCAGTGCCCAATACGCCTTGTGTTCAAGCTCAACTGGCAGATGGCATGCTTTCCCAAACACCAATTGATATGGAGACATACCAATGGGTGTCTTGTAAGCTGTTCTGTAGGCCCATAATGCATCATCTAGTTTTGTAGACCAGTCCCTCCTTGTTGATCCAACGGTCCTTTCTAGGATTCTTTTGATCTCCCTGTTTGAAACCTCAACCTGTCCATTTGACTGTGGATGGTAAGCAGTGGCAACTTTATGAGTAACTCCATATTTGGATAGGAGTGCATCGAAGTATTTGTTGCAGAAATGAGAGCCACCATCGCTGATGATTGCTCGAGGTGTTCCAAACCGAGTGAAAATGTTCTTTTTCAGGAATTTGATCACCACTTTGGAATCATTGGATGGCAGTGCAATTGCCTCAACCCATTTGGAGACGTAGTCTACAGCAACCAAAATGTACAGGTTCCCAAATGATGGAACAAAGGGTCCCATGAAATCAATACCCCATACATCGAATATTTCCACTTCCAGAATATTTTGCAACGGTCCTTCGTTTCTCCTTGAAATATTCCCCGTTCTCTGGCACCTGTCACATTGAAAAGCAAAAAGATAAGCATCTTTAAAAGTGTGGGCCAGAACAAACTGATTGAAGGACTTTGGCTGCAGTTTTGTTTCCACTGAAGTGTCCGCCGTATGGTGATGAATGACAGTGTTGCAAAACAACTGTTGACTTCCTCCTGTGGAACACACCGTCTCAGTAATTGATCAGCACAGCGTTTAAACAGGTACGGTTCATCCAGACATATAGTGTTTGACTTCTTTGAAAAACTTTTTCCGTTGCTGAGTTGTCCATTCCAACGGCCATTTTCCTGTTACAATATAATTAACATAGTCAGCATACCAAGGGACTTCCTGTTGTTTTATGGAAAACAGTTGTTCATCTGGAAAAGTTTCTTTGATTGTCAGTTCTTTGTTAGCTGTTTCTCCATTTTCCAGCCTCGATAAGTGATCTGCCACCTGGTTTTCTGTTCCTTTCCTGTCTCGAATCTCCACGTCGAATTCTTGAAAAAGAAGTATCCAACGGATCAATCTGGGTTGGCATCTTTCTTTGTGATCAGGTATTTGATGGCTGAATGATCTGTGTAAACCACCACTTTGGGACCCAGCAAGATAGGAGCGGAATTTGTCAAAAGCGTACACAACTGCTAGCAACTCCTTTTCAGTGGTTGTGTAGTTGAGTTGAGCTTCATTCAGAGTTCTGCTGGAGTAGTAAATGGTGTGGAAAATCTTTGCTTTGCGTTGTCCCAAAACCGCACCTACAGCAAAATCACTAGCATCACACATTACCTCAAAGGAAGGGTCCAATCTGGAGCTACAATGATGGGGGAGAAATCAGCTTCTGTTTTAAGATCTCGAAAGCTTCCTGGCATTCTTTGGTGAAGTTGAAAGGCACATCCTTTTCCAGAAGATTGCAAAGAGGTTTGGCAATCTTGGAAAAGTCTTTGATAAATCTCCTGTAAAAACCTGCATGTCCAAGAAAACTCCGAATCCCTTTTACAGATGTTGGTGGAGGTAGTTTCTCATTGTCTCTATCTTTGCTTTGTCTACCTCGATTCCCTTTTGTGAAATCCGGTGTCCAAGAACAATACCTTCCTGTACCATGAAATGGCATTTCTCCCAATTGAGTACCAGGTTTGTATCTTCGCACCTTTGTAATACCTGTTCCAAATTTTTCAAACAATGGTCAAAAGAATCTCCAAACACAGAAAAATCATCCATAAAAACCTCCATACTCTGCTCCAGCATATCTGAAAAGATGGCCATCATGCAACGCTGAAAAGTGGCAGGGGCATTACATAATCCAAATGGCATCCTGCGAAAAGCAAAAGTACCATAGGGACATGTAAAAGTAGTTTTCTCCTGGTCTTCTGGTGCGATGGCAATCTGATTGTAACCTGAATATCCATCAAGAAAACAATAGAATTCATGTCCTGCTAGTCTGTCTAACATCTGGTCAATGAATGGCAGCGGAAAATGGTCCTTTCTCGTGGCTTTGTTCAGCTTCCTGTAATCCATACATACTCTCCATCCAGTCACCGTTCTTGTTGGAATCAGCTCGTTCTTTTCATTGGTGACAACAGTAATTCCTCCTTTCTTTGGTACACATTGCATAGGACTTACCCAAGTACTGTCTGAGATTGGGTAAATGATGCCAGCATCCAACCATTTGATGATTTCTTTCTTCACGACTTCCTTCATGATAGGATTGAGTCTCCGTTGATGCTCCACTGTTGGTTTGTATTCATCATTCATCAGAATCTTGTGCATGCAGAATGATGGACTAATGCCTCGAATGTCAGCTATAGTCCAGCCAATGGCTCTTTTGTGTTCTCGTAACACTCTTAGTAGTTTTTCTTCCTGCTCCAATGTTAGTGAAGAAGAAATAATAACAGGTAATTCAGAAGAGTTTCCAAGAAATGCATACCTGAGATGGCTTGGCAGTAACTTTAGTTCCAACTGCGGTGGTTCTTCAATCGAAGGTTTGATTCGATCTTTCTTTGGCAGTTCCAAGCTTTCAACTGGTGGTGTTACTTTGAATCGGAATGGTTTGTCAAGGTAGTTGATACATTGCAAGATTTCAACATCTAGCTCGCTGTCAGTCATGTTGGTGATGCAAGCTTCAAGTGTATCTGTGGGATTTGACTCAGTATTGTGAACAATTTTATCAACAACATCAATTCTGAAGCATTCTTCTTCTTCCTTTTCATCGCTTGGAAATTTCATGGCTTGGAAAACATTAAAGGTCACTTCTTGGTCCTGCACTTTCATTGTTAGTTCTCCTTTTTGCACATCAATTACAGTTTTACCTGTAGCCAAAAATGGTCTCCCAAGAATGATAGGTACTTCTTTGTCTTCTTCCATGTCAAGGATGATGAAGTCAGCTGGAAGGATGAGTTTGTCAACTTTAACCAGCACAACATTTTCCACGACTCCTCTTGGAAATGCGAGTGTTCGATCAGCAAGTTGCAAAGATACTGAGGTAGGCATTGCTTCTCCAATTTGCAATTTCCTGTAAATAGAAAAAGGCATTAAATTAACACTGGCACCTAAATCACATAAAGCCTTACCAATGTAATGTTCTCCAATGGTGCAAGGAACTGTGAAACTGCCAGGATCTTTCAACTTCGGGGGAAGTTTCCAAGAATGATGGCGCTGCATTCCTCTGTCAAAGCTACTGTTTCATAGTCTCCCAATCTCCGTTTTCGTGAAAGTATGTCTTTCATGAATTTGACATAACTGGGCATTTGTTCCAAGGCTTCTGCAAATGGTATGTTGATGTGCAGCTTTTTGAAAATCTCCAAGAAACGAGCAAACTGCTTGTCCATTTTGCTTTTCTGAAGACGCTGAGGAAAAGGTGGAGGTGGAGTGATCTGTTCTGGTACTTTTTCCTTTGCTTCTTTTTCTTTTGCTTCTTTTTCTTCCATCTGTTTCTCGGTTTCTTTTGGAACTTCTTCTTGAGATATCTGGACTCCAACATCTTTGTTGATCTCAGTACCGCTCTTTAAGGTAATGGCTTGACATTGCTCCTTCCCTCGGTTCCTTGGATTTGGTTCTGTGTTGCTGGGAAGATTGCCTGGTGGTCTGTAACTTTGAGCGTTGGCCAGTTGTCCGATTTGATTCTCCAGTGCTTTGATGGAAGCTGATTGGCTCTGAATCATGGCTTCATATCTCTTTAATTGAGCTAGCATGTCTGCCATCACTGGTTCAATTGTTTGCTCCTGGCCTTTATTCTGTTGCTGGAATCCAGGTGGTGGATAGTTCTTCTGCCCTGAATTGTTGCTCCATGAAAAATTAGGATGATTCCTCCACCCTGGGTTGTAGGTATTGGAATATGGATTGTTCCCCTGTCTATTGAAATTGTTGACATAGTTCAATGTTTCTTCAAATTGGTGTGGTTCTGGTGCTCCTCCATATGGTGAACTTGTGGATCCAGTGGTGCTTTGAGTGTTGAGAGTCTCCATAAATTTACATATCTGGTCCAGCTTGGTGTTGACTGCTGTATTAGCTCCAACTTCATATATTCCTGCAATTCTTTGAATCAGACTTCTTTCTGTTGGCCACAAGGAGTTGTTGTTGGCCATTTCTTCAATTAGGTCCCAAGCTTGATCTTCTCCTTTTGCCATTAAAGCTCCTCCAGCAGCAGCATCGATTGTGGTTCTCATCAGTCCAGAAAGTCCATTGTAGAAAGTTTGGACTTGAAGCCATTTTGGAATCTCATGGTGAGGACATTTCCGGAGCAAATCTTTGTATCTCTCCCAAGCTTCGTACAGAGATTCTGAATCTTGCTGTACAAAGGATGTGATGTCATTTCTCAACTTTGCAGTTCTGGCTGGAGGAAAGTATTTTGCAAGGAATTTTGTAGCAAGAGTGTTCCAGGTTGTGATTGATCCTGCTGGTAGTGAATGTAGCCATGCTTTTGCTCTGTCTTTCAGGGAATATGGGAAAACTCTCAACCTCATAGCTTCTTCAGCTCCTCGGTTGTAATTGAACGTGCCGCAGACTTCCAGGAAGTTGCTGATGTGGGCATTAGGATCTTCAGTTGCATTTCCCCCAAACTGAACTGTTTGCTGAATCATCTGAATGCAAGTTTTGATATCACCTGCATTTGCTGGTAAAGGAGGAAGTACAATACACGAAATGAGGCCATCTACCACCGGAATGGTTCTGTCTCGAATGGGAATTGGTGGTGCAACCTCCAAAGGTTCAGGTTCCATGTTGACTAAAGCTTCTTGGCCTTCTCGCCTTTCCCTTCTCAACTGTCTGATAGTTCTTTCAATTTATGGGTCAAGCGGTCGGAATTCAAAGCTTCTGGTTCGTCTCATGAAGTATCTGAGAACTTGAAACACAATAAAACAAAAATAATAAGTAAAAAGAAAAATTAGATACAAGTAACAAATCTAACCCGTAAACTAATAATAAAAGATAACTAAGTCCCCGGCAACGGCGCCAAAAACTTGACCGGCGTAAACACACACGTATAACGCAAGCGTACGTATCGTTCAAGTAGTATAAAAAGTATCGATCCCACGAGGACTTAAAACCTTTTTGTTATCAATTTATTGGGCCAAATGATTACCAGTATCTAACAAGTTGTTTGATTTTTTTTTGGAATGACGACGATTCTAAATTTAAAGACAAATAATTAAAATTGCTTAAAAGTAGATTTTAAGGAAATTCAATATTAAAAACTATCCAGGGTTGTGATTTATTTCAATATTATTTAAAAGATGAAGTAGTTATCTTATAGTTGGGTAAAATATCAATTTATTAACCTGGAACACTAACTTATGTAAAAGCCTCTTCCGATGGTCAATTACAAATACCCAGTATAACCCAATTGAATCATATTCCTATGTCAACCACATTACCTGGATTCATTAAGTCTAAGTTCCAATTATGGCTACCCCCCCCGCGTACAGTATATTCCTATCCTGTAAAGAAATCTATTAAAGGGTTATCTATCCTCAAGGAAGATCGTGGGCTATTGAGTCTAAGGTCTTAAACTTAAAATCCCTATGTCTAGTTCATTTTAAGTTTACCTAATCAATTTAATTAATGGCCAGTTAATTAAAGAGCTTTAAGATTAAGACTCAATAAATAAATCTTTAATTACCCAAACTATAATCTAACCCTTATAAACCAGTTTAATTGAAATTCATCACAACCCTAGATAACTAATTTAGCTATGACACATAACTAGGGCTAAAAACTTAAAAGACTTAAAATAAAATTGCATAAAGTAAATGCAGTAAATAATGCTGAAAATGAATTAAAATAAAATTGCTAAGGTAAAAAGGAATTACTTCTACTATATACTAATTAGATTTCTCCCATAATATAATATAAACTTTGCAAAACATTTTCATCCAGCCATATAGGCGGTATTTTGATTTAATTAGTTTAAAAACAACCAGCCATAAAGGCGGAATCATTTTAAAAATAACCAGCCATAAAGGCGGAATCAAAATAACCAGCCATATAGGCGGAATGAAAATAAACCAGCCATAAAGGCGGAACTGAAAATAAACCAGCCATAAAGGCGGAATTAAATTAAACCAGCCATAAAGGCGGAATATGAATTTTATTACCCACCGACCAATCTGGCGGTATCCTGATTAAGTCAATTTAAAACTTGAATATATTATAATTATGGGAGAATAATCTAAGAAGTAATAGTAAAAGAATTACCTTTTACCTTAACAGAGGGAAGTTACCTCCTCATAATGAGTAGTAAAAACTGTAAAATAAAGAAAGTAAATTATTATTATTACAGAACTTAGTTAAAAATTACAAAAACTAGATAAAAAGAACTTAGAGAGAGAGAAACTCCCTAATTACATAGGATTTGGGAGAGGAAATGGTACAACAAAAACTGAACCATCGCGCTCTATTTATAGGGGCGGATGGGGTGCGCGCGTCGCGACGCTCACTGCGCGTCGCGACGCTCACTGCGCGTCGCGCCGCGAGCTACAGTGAGACGTGGCTTAATAACAGCTTGACACGTGGCGAGGCGGCTAAGAGATCCGATGACGTGGCACTGTTCATGACGTCATCGCTTACGTCATGTTGAAGAAGATTGTCGGCAGCGTCTGATTTTGACACGTGGCAGAGGCGCATTTTAGCAAATCGTTGAGATGTCGACACGTGGCAAGGCGCACGATAGCGGAGATGATGATTGTCGGCACCGTAGGATGATGACACGTGGCAGCGCACGTTAGCAAGTCTTCTGTGATGGTGACACGTGGCACGGCGCACGTTAGCAAAGTCAACTTTTCAAATTGTTGACCCGTTGACCAAGGCGCATTTTAGCAACTTCGGCGCAGGCTGGGCGTCGCGACGCCAAGGCTATGCGCGGCGCGACGGGCAGAAGACAAAATAATTCCAGTTGACGCATTTTTGTCCGGATTTGCCCCAAATTGCCTCCAGTGCTGTCCAAACTTTATTTATCTGCAAAATAACAACAAAACACATCAAAACGTTCATAAATCTCGAGAAACAATACAAAACATTAGGTTAAATGAGTGGGAAATAGTGGTATAAATACCACTCATCACAGTTCTTAAACTTAGGTTTCTACGGTTAAAACAGCGACTGTAGTCATGTTTTCGATTCGTAGATCATTCTCATATGAAGTCAGTATCCTGCTTATCAGCAGATTCTACACACCAGTACATATTTATGTACCACACTCAGTATCTAAAATCCAATTTTAATACTAGTAGCGAACAGGTTTATGACAAATATATTTGAAGTCGGAGCCTTGCCCGTCTTCACTTCCTTCATGTCTACATTGTCCATACGGCAGTCACGCTTCAGTGACCCCATTTGCCACAGTTTAGGCAGACATCTTGGGATATATTCTTTATCTTCCCAGAATATTATAATGATTTTGCCTTTGCCCATTTTCACACCCCAGAAGCCTTTGGCCAAGCCTTGGCCTTCTAGAATGTCGAAATAAGATGCGCCTTGTGCTTCTTGCCCTATTTCAAACTCTGGCTTTGTCTCATTGAGAATAGCCACTAACTCTCCAAGAGTTTACTATTGCAATTTGTACTTCTAAGATCTAAGGATAGATATATGAAGATCCTTCAATTTCAATATCATACTATAATAATCTAATCCTTAGTTCTGACTAGGAAATTAAGGAGTCTATTTGGCAAGTATAATGGATTAAGCACTAAAGTTATCATCACATGAATATTCCAAATATCATGTTCTACTATTTTCTCAACTCCGGGCTTAGGTTCGAGACGGCACTATATCAAATAAAGTAACTTCTCGGTTTTCAGGACTATCCTGATTCATTATTCCCAATTTGAAAATTAAAATCGTTTAAAAATATTTTCACCCAGGATTATGTTTTAAACACTAATCTTTCAATTATCTTGATTCCAATAGTCCAACTATCGAATCAACGATTTTAGGTACAATTCATTATAATGATTACTATAGTCAAGCTATATAATCAACTATAATTTAATAGGTTAAATTCAATTATATTGATTACTATAATCCAATTATAAAATCAACTATTAATTGAAATAGTTTGAATACAGTCCAACTGTTTATTAAAACAACTATTAATTATTAGTCCAACTAATAAATTAATTTATATTGACGAAAAATTTGTAATGAGCGCGTATGGCAAGTAACTAAATTAACATTGCAAATTTAATACTTGCCTCCCACTATTTTTCGGCGAGCCTCTAACCCTCTGTGGAGTACTCGGGAAACCTTGTTTCCTAGTGGGCTAGGATCCCATTAAATAACACGCAATCTTGACTTTGGCCAACAAATTGTATGATAATTAACTAGGTAGATCTCTAAGATCAATTCAATCTCATCCAATTCCTAGATCCAGTAGGTGGACATCCAAGTCCGAAACATATATCTTATATATGCCAATATATCCAATATATTGCCTAACCTTTTTCCTCTGAATAAACTAAGCCTTGGCTTTGGCACAACAAACTTAGTGATCCCAGTTAAGCGGAACCCATTGACTAAGGAAAGCTTCGTAATCAATGTCGATGGACAAGAAGTGATCTTGACTTTGGCCAACAAATCACAACTTGGACAAGACACCAATATGGAACAAAGCCTTCATGATTCAAGCACATCCGCGACGGACAAAGGTCTTGACTTTGGCCAACAAACTAGTGCCAGTCTTGGATTAATATTGTGTTGAGGGTTTTTCGCGTAATTGGCAACCAATTAATTATCTTTGTTAAGTCAAAAACACGTAACTAAGTCATGACGATTCATTGACTAAGTTATGAAGTAAAGAAAACTACCTTAAGCAATTTACAACTCATTAAAATACATACATCAAATGTATCAGTTTAATAAATTTTCTGGTCCAATGACAATCATTGGTTAAATGAGATTTAATCACATTCCCGAATACAATATTCATTAAATGGATAAGGATACGTGGTGTGATCTCGTATCAGACCATCCTTTACCATATTGAATAAACATCTAATACTTAAGTGATAAAATCTCATAAAATATTGTTCTAAGTTATTTACTTAACCGAATATTTTTCTTTATGTTTATCTATTCGTCAATGACACTACTAGTTGTATTAAAAATATGTAATAATTGTTTATATAGACAAGTAACTATCCAATAGTCGCAAGTTCTGATATCAAATATCAAAAGAATCATTCAACAATATTTTAAATAACTAGACGCGAGATCTGGTATCTAACCGGCGTAATCACACGCGTATAACGCAAGCGCATGTATCGTTCAAGTAGTATAAAAGTATCGATCCCACGAGGACTTAAAACCTTTTGTTATTAATTTATGAAGTTAAATATTTACAAGTATCTAATTTATTGGTTGTTTGATTGGGTGGTGACTTTAAAACTTAAAACAAGTAAATAAAATTGTTTGAAAGTAGATTGAAGAAAATTCAAATGCTGAAAACTATCCAGGGTTGTGAATCCTTCCAATATCTTTTAAAAGATGAAGTGGTTATTTTACATTTGTGTAATATATTGTTTTATTAACCTGGAACACGAAATTATGTAAAAGCCTCTTCCGATAGTCAAATACAAATATCCAGTATAACCCAATTAATCATATTCCTATGTTAACCAAGTTGTCTGAATTTATTAAGATTAAGTTCCAATTATGGCTACCCCCGCCCGACAGGTATATTCCTATCCTGTAGGGAAATCTATTAAAGGGTTATCTATCCTCAAGGAAGATCGTGGGGTATTAAGTCTAAGGTCTTAAACCTAAAATCCAATTTCCAAGTTCATTTTAATTTTACCGAATCAATCTCATTAATGGCCAGTTAACAAGATGCATTAAGACTAATGCTCAATAAATAAACCCTTATATTACCCAAACCGTAATTTAACCCCTCATAAACAGGTGATATTGGACTTCATCACAACCCCAGATAACTCGCTTAGTTACGACACATATTTACAGGTAGTAAAAACCTAAATAAAATAAAAGACATAAAGTAAATTGCTGAAAAGAAAAATGACGGAAAGTAAATGCTAAAATTAAATACTGAAAATTAAATGCTGAAAAGTAAATGCTGAAAGTAAATTACTGAAAAGTAAATTGCTGAAAGTAAATTGCTGAAAGTAAATTGCTGAAAAATAAATACTGAAAGTAAATTGCTGAAAAGTAAATAAAGTAAAAGTACAATAAAAGAAAATGCTGAGGTAAAAGGACCAACTTTTATTACTTCTATTTTAGATATCTCCCTTAATATAATATATTAACTTTGCATGATAATTACCAACCAGCCATATAGGCGGTATCCATATTAAGTCAAATTAATAATTAATTACCAATCGACCAATCAGGCGGTATCCAGTTTAGTCAGGTTGAAACCAATTTAAATAATTACCAACCGACCAATATGGCGGTATCCTCGTTAAGTCAGGTTTTAACTAGTTTATATATTATAATTAAGGGAGATTAATCTATATATTAGTAATAAAAGTTTTACCTTTTACCCCAGCAAAGGGGAGTTACCTCCTCATTACTGAAAAATAAAAACTGAAAATTAAAGAAAGAAAAGTACTGTGCGTAAAAGTAAATTACGTAAAGTAAAAACTGAAAAGTAAAGAAAAGAAAGTGCGAAAGCGGAAATTAATTACTGAAAGCTGTAAATAAACAAACAAGATACAATCTTCTTAGTATTCTTAAGGAATTCCTTAGAAGAAAGTATGAATTTACAAATGAAATGACTTGGTATTTATAGGCAAAATTTTACCTCCATCAAATCATCCACCAAATCCATTATTAATTGCTCCACTAATTGCTATCATGTTTGGTGGGAGTTTGACTATTTTTATTTTTTATTTATTTATTTATTTATTTGCTTTGAAAATGACTTTAATAATTACACATAACCTACTTACGAATGTTTCATCAATTTCGGTCATGAAATATTCAGAATTCGAAATTATTTTGTTCTTAAAAGTTGTAGATAATTGAGTCTTCGTTAATCTGGAACTTGAATTAGCTCAATCCGATATTGGAGTAGAAAGTTATGCCTAAAATACCACATATGCGCAAAATTGGAATTTCCAAAACTGCACTTCGTTAAAACGCCATTTCAAGTTTCCACTCTCCAAAATTAATATTTAAAGTCCAATATTTGCCCTTATTTGACCCATATTTCGTCCTAAATAATTTCATTGAGTCCCAATATTATTTTATCTGTAAAATAAACTAAAAGATATCAAAACGTTCATCAAGCCCGAGAAACTAAACAAAATATTAAGTAAAAGGGGCGGTAAATATTGTTATATTTTCCGCTCATCACACCCCAAAACCTAACATTTTCCTAGTCCTCGAGCAAAACAACAAAATAAAATACAAGAAACAATTAAAATTAAACTAAGCCACTTTCGTAGGGATCACGGTTGCATTTAGCGTATGCAACAAGCCTTTAAACCCCTAGGTGTCCCTAGTGGACGAGTTGTAGTCTCATGAGGGTTTACAGCGATGACACCCACAAACGTCTTATAAAAGTAAAAATATAGTAAAACTGATGCACACAAAAGCAAAAAGACAAGAGAAAAGAGAATAAAAAAGTTAGTTACTAAACAAGTGAAACTTATTATCTAAGTCAACAATTGTTTTGTTTCTTTCTAAATTACCGAATACGTAAATTCTCTGATTATTTTTACCATTCTCCATATACACAGCCAACAAAATATTAATCAACTCATTTTTCCCACAATAGTCACAAGTGCAGTTGAAAAGAGAGTAATATTTTTGTCCTAAAGTTATATCAGAATTCACACCTTTTTTTAAGCAATAGAATAAATATTTTTTTTTATTTTTCTGATTTTTTTTCTTGATTTTTTCTTGATTGTTTTTTATATATATACAATATCTTCCATCTATGTAGCGAGCTTTGGGTCAGTGACTCCCAAACCAGTTGGCTTTAGGGCACTAAGTGTTAAGACACCCCTACGGACTTAATTACTCAGACTTCAGATATATATATATATTTTTGCAACATCTTTGATCCATGTAGTGAGCTTTGGGCCAGTGACTCCCAAACCAGTTGGTTTTAGGGCACTAGGTGTTAAAACACCCTTACAGACTTAATAACTCGGATCTTAGATGTTTTTTTTTTTACTCAATAGCTTTTTATAGATGCTTCCTCCAATTAAACTAGAGCACTGAATATTTCTAACTTTTCAATTACAGCTCATGTTTGTATGTTACCGTGTATGCTGATAATACTTGTCAACTGAGCATATAAAGATTCATTTTAGTCACTTTTATGGAGAATTTACAAATTAAATAATTTAAAAGGAAATAAACAAAAATTAACTTGTTCCGAAATAGGTTGAGATACGTCTCAGGAATGGAAATTCCTTACACAGCTATCTCACACCAATTTGACCTGATTAATCAAATAAAAACATAAAAATACAAAATATTTTTTGGGTTTTTGTAAAATTTTTCAATTTTTTTTTGGCTTTTTCGAAAAATTTTGACTAAAAATAAAATAATAAAAACAAGATACAATTTAACTATTCTCCTCCCCCAAACCTAATTGAGACATTGTCCCCAATGTCTTAAACAGTAGAACAAGAGTTTAGAAAACCGTACTTGATTAGCTGAAATTCTACATCTAAATGAAAAGTTAAAGGTTAAGATCCAGATTTATCCGACGCCTCTTACCACGATCATTATCAGACCAGTTTGTCTTGGAAATAATGGGGTCAATTTGGGGTTCAAAGGCTAAGATTTGGTCAATTAAATCTGGGGCAGTTCTGGCAGTCTAGAGGAGTTCTTTTACAGGCTTTGACACGAACCCATTTCTCCGGGCATCATCAAGAAACACACAAAAAAAATCATAAAATCCATCAATATTGTACAGTCCAAGCGGTTTCTGGTGTATGTTCAAGTTTGCCCAAGATAGTACTGTAAAAATTTCCTCCATCGTGCCCAAGCCTCTTGGCAAAGCAATAAAAGCATCAGTACGGTTAATCATCTCTACTAGTCGTTCAGACATACCTGGCACGATTAGTTCCTCTCCGTTTGATGATCCAATAAGATTCGCCTCCGCCAAGGGTTTTGGGATGATTCCCAATACTTGACTGCCTCCATCCTATACAGCCTTTGAAATGATCCCCATTAGTCCAAGATTACCATCGCCATATACTAAGTGCATATTCCTTGCAGCAATAACTCGACCCAATTCTTGTGCCGATGTTATGTATTCTGGTTTAACACCAACACTGGTACCGCAAAACACACAGATGTTTTCAACCCGTCTTCTTGAAGTAGCTTCAATTTTTATCTGGATGCCTTCAAAGGTGTAATGATGAGTTAAATTTATAGTACCTGAAAATGGTTAGTAATAATAGCACAAGTATCTTCCAAAGGACGATTAGTGGCAAAATAGTAAATCGTGAAAGGTCAAAAAGTAGCCTGGATCCTGTCGGAGAAAATAACAAAACAAATCACAATTATTAAGAAAAGACAAAGAGATATAATATTTTAAAATAATTTAGAGCTTGATTGATGTCTATGCGTCAGGGACAAGCTTCCCATCCAATTTTCTTATAAATTGGCAAACATGGTCTTTTTGAGTCATATTCCTGAGACTTAACTATTGTCTTTCTTTTCGGAATTGTGTATGTATTTTGCGAATGGCTATATGAACATATCCACTGGGATGCATCTCAAGAGTCGAAGATATATCATCTAAAGACTCCTCACTCAAGCCATCTCTAATTAATTTAATTTTATCTTCGCGATTATCAGATACCATTCCTAAAGAACGACAACGAGTATTGCAATTCCATCGTGCACATTTGTAACAAACACCCATTTGCTTAGCTCTACGTTTCTTTGCATAGGTCCTTTTTCCAAGACCAGGCAAATAAGAATTATAAGAATCAGAATACTCACCTGCTAATCGGACCTGTGCTTCGATTACCCAACGAATTTCATTAGGAATACCTTTGATCATCAGAAGTCTCATCCGTTCCAAGTGAGTTTTGTAGACTTTCATCAGAGAATTTTGAGGGAGAGAAAGAAATTGCTTGTGAATATTTGCTAGAGCTTCTTCTATCTTGAAATGACTTCACCTGTAAAAACTAACACATAAAATAAAACACACCAAATCACAATATATACACAAATTGCATGGGTTGCCTCCCAGCTAGCGCTAAGTTTAACGTCGTCAGCTAGACGTGACTGCTCGAACGTTATGCTGGATCTGAAAGTGTGACACTTTCTTTTTGTCGCTCGATTGATTCTCCCCAATAATGCTTGACACTCTAGTATGTCCAATAGTACAATACACCCATTGGTATATCCCCATATCAAATGGTGTTCGGGAAGGCATACCATCTGCCAGTTGAGCTTGAACACAAGGCGTACTGGGCACTGAAGAAGTTGAATCTTGATCCACAGGCTGCAGAGATCAAAAGAATCTTGGAGAGAACCGTTGGATCAACAAGGAAGGATTGGTCCGGTAGGCCCATAATGCGTCATCCAGTTTTTCAGACCATTCCTTCCTTGTTGATCCAACGGTTCTCTCCAAGATTCTTTTGATCTCCCTGTTTGAAACTTCAATTTGCCCATTTGACTGTGGATGATAGGCTGTGGCAACCTTATGAGTAAATCCGTATTTGGATAGGAGTGCATCGAAGTATCTGTTGCAGAAATGTGAGCAACCATCGCTGATAATTGCCCGAGGTGTTCCGAAGCGAGTGAAAATATTCTTTTTCAGGAACTTGATCACCACTTTTGAATCATTGGATGGCAGTGCAATTGCTTCAACCCATTTGGAGACGTAGTCTACTGCAACCAATATGTACAGGTTTCTGAATGATGGAACAAAGGGTCCCATAAAATCAATCCCCCATACATCAAATATCTCCACTTCCAGAATATTTTGCAAAGGTCTTTCATTTCTTCTGGAAATATTTCCCATTCTCTGGCACCTGTCACATTGAAGAGAAAATAGATAAGCATCTTTGAAAACAGTGGGCCAGAACAAACTTGATTGTAGGACTTTGGCTGCAGTTTTGTTTCAACTGAAATGTCCGCCGTAAGGTGATGAATGGCAATGCTGCAGGACACTATTGGCCTCCTCATGTGGAACACACCGTCTCAATAATTGATCCGCACAGCGTTTGAATAGGTACGGCTCATCCCACACATAGTGCTTGACTTCTTTAAAGAATTTCTTCTGTTGCTGAGTTATCCATTCCAACGGCCATTTTCCTGATATTATGTAGTTGACATAGTCAGTATACCAAGGGACTTCCTATTGTTTAATGGCAAATAGCTGTTCATCTGGAAATGTTTCTTTGATTATTAGTTCTTTACCAGCTGTATCTCCATTCTCAAGCCTCGATAAATGATCTGCCACTTCATTTTCTATCCATTTCCTGTCTCTGATCTCCACGTCAAATTCTTGTAGAAGAAGTATCCAATGGATCAATCGGGGTTTGTCATCTTTCTTTGCGATCAAATACTTGATTGCTGAATGATCTGTGTAGACCACCACTTTAAGACCCAGCAGATAAGAGCAGAATTTATCAAAAGAAAACACAACTGCAAGCAACTCCTTTTTAGTGGTTGTGTAGTTGAGTTAAGCTTTATTCAGAGTTCTGCTGGAGTAGTAAATGGCACGGAAAATATTTGTTTTGCGTTGTCCCAAAATTGAACCTACAGCAAAATCACTAGCATCACACATCACCTCAAATGGAAGGGTCCAGTCTGATGCTACAATGATAGGAGCAGAAACAAGATTATGTTTCAGGATCATAAAAGCTTCCTGGCATTCTTTGGTGAAGTTGAAAGGCACATCTTTCTCCAGAAGATTGCACATAGGTTTAGCAATCTTGGAAAAGTCTTTGATAAATCTCTTGTAAAAACCTGCATGTCCAAGAAAGCTCCGAATCCATTTTACAGATATTGGTGGAGGTAATTTTTCAACTGTCTCGATCTTTGCTTTGTCTACCTCGATTCCCTTTTGTGAGATCCGGTGTCCAAGAACAATGCCTTCTTGCACCATAAAATGACATTTCTCCCAATTGAGTACCAAGTTTATATCTTCGCACCTTTGTAACACATGTTCCAGATTTTGCAAGCAGTGGTCAGAAGAATCTCGAAACATAGAGAATTCATCCAGAAAAACCTCCATACTCTGTTCTAGCTTGTCTGAGAAGATGGCCATCATGCAACGTTGGAATGTGGCAGGAGCAATACATAGTCCAAATGGCATTATGCGGAAAGTAAAAGTACCATACAAACATGTAAATGTAGTTTTCTCCTGATCTTCTAGGGCGATGACAATCTGATTGTACCCCAAGTATTCGTTCTGAAAGTAATAGAACTCATGTCCCACCAGTCTGTCTAGCATCTGATCAATTAATGGCAGCGGAAAATGATCTTTCCTTGTTGCTTTGTTCAGCTTCCGGTAGTCCATGCATACTCTCCATCCAGTCACCGTTCTTATTGGAATTAGCTCGTTCTTTTCATTTGTGACTACAATAATTACTCATTTCTTTGGTACACACTGCATAGGACTCACCCAAGTGCTATCTGAGATAGGGTAAATGATACCAGCATCCAACCATTTGATGATTTCTTTCTTCACGACCTCCTTCATGATTGGATTTAATCTCCGTTGATGCTTCACTGTGGGTTTGTACTCATCATTCATCAGAATCTTGTGCATGTAAAATGATGGACTAATGCCTCAAATGTCTGCTATAGTCCAGCCAATGGCTTTCTTGTGTTCCCGTAATACTCTCACTAACTTTTCTTTCTGCTCCAATGTTAGCGAAGAAGAAATAATCACAGGTAATTCAGAAAAGTTTCCAAGAAATGCATACCTGAGATGGCTCGGCAGTAAATTCAGCTCCAGCTGTGGTGGTTCTTCAATTGAGGGCTTGATTTGATCTTTCTTCGGAAGTTCCAGACTTTCCACTGGTGGTGTCAATTTGAATCGGAATGGCTTGTCAATATAGTTGATACATTCCATAATTTCATCATCTAACTCGCTGTCAGTCATGTTAGTGATTCAAGCTTCAAGTTTGTTCGTGGGAACTGTATTAGTATCATGAATGATACTATCAACAACATCAATTCTGAAACATTCTTCCTCATTTTCATCGATCGGGAATTTCATGGCTTTAAAAACATTGAAAGTAACTTCTTGGTCTTGAAATTTCATAGTTAGTTTTCCTTTTTGCACATCAATCACAGTTTGACCTGTAGCCAATAATGGTCTCCCAAGGATGATAGGAACATCTTTGTGTTCTTCCATGTCAAGGATAATGATATCTGCTGGGAGAATGAGTTTTTCGACTTTTACCAGCACATCTTCAACGACACCTCTCGGAAATACGAGCGTTCGATCAGCAAGTTGCAGAGAGACTGAGGTAGGCATTACTTCTCCAATTTGTAGTTTCCTATAAATAGAAAAAGGCATTAAATTAACACTTGCACCTAAATCACATAAAGCCTTACCGATATAATGTTCTCCAATAGTGCAAGGGATTGTGAAACTGCCAGGATCTTTCAACTTTGGTGGAATTTTCCTCTGAATGATGGCGCTACATTCCTCCGTCAATGCTATTGTCTCGTAATCTCCCAATCTCCATTTTCGTGAAAGAATGTCTTTCATGAATTTGACATAGCTAGGCATTTCTTCCAAGGCTTCTACAAATGGAATGTTGATATGCAGCTTTTTGAACACCTCCAAGAATCGAGCAAACTGTTTATTCAATTTGTTTTTCTGGAGTCGTTGAGGAAAATGTGGAGGTAAAGTGATTCTTTCTTGATCTTTTTCCTTTGCTTCTTTTTCCTCCATTTTTGGAACTGCATCTTTTGGAACTTCTTCAATGGTTGCCTTGATTCCAACATCTTTGTTGATTTCAGTACCTCTTTTCAAAGTAATGGCTTGACATTGCTCCTTCCCTCGGTTCATTGGATTTGGTCATGTGTTGCTAGGAAGATTTCCAAGCGGTCGGTAACTCTGAACATTGGTCAGTTGTCCCATTTGTTTTCCAGTGCTTTAATAGAGGCTGAATGGCTTTGATTCAATGCTACTTGATTTTGAACCATAGCTGCTAAAGCATCGTATTTTGCTTCTTGCTTCTTCAACTGGGCCAGCACTTCTGTTATTCCTGGTTCTTTTTCATGCTCCTAGCTTTTATTTGGTTGTTGGAATCCAGGTGGTGGGTAGTTCTTTTGCCCTGGATTGTCGCTCCATACGAAATTGGGGTGATTCCTCCACCCTGGGTTATAGGTGTTGGAATATAGATTGTTCCTCTATCTGTTGAAATTGTGGACATAGTTCACTGTCTCTTCTTGTTGGTTGTAAGATTATGACTCAGATACTCCTCCAAATGGTGAACTTGTGGATCCACCATTAACATTCATGTTAAGAGTTTCCAGATTTTTGCAAATCACATCCAGCTTGGAATTCAGTGCTGTGTTGGGTTCAACTTCATAAATTCCTATAATTCTTTAGATCATGCTCATTTCTGTTGGCCATAAAGAATTATTGTTGGTCATTTCTTCAATTAAGTCTTAGGCCTCATCTTCTCATTTTTCCATCAAAGCTCCTCCAGCAGCAACATCAATTATAGTTCTCGTTATTCCAGAACGTCCATTGTAGAAGGTTTGGACTTGTAGCCACTTTCCAATCTCATGATGAGGATATTTCCGGAGTAAATCTTTGAATCTTTCCCAAGCTTCGCAAAGGGATTCTGAATCTTGTTGCACGAATGATGTGATGTCATTCCTCAACTTTGCAGTTCTGGCTGGTGGAAAGTACTTTGCAAGGAATTTGGTGGCTAGAGTGTTCCAAGTTGTGATGGAACCTACTGGTAACGAATGTAGCCAAGCTTTAGCTCTGTCTTTCAGGGAATATGGAAAAACCCGTAGTCACATTACTTCTTCAGCTGCTCGGTTGTAATTGAAAGTACCGCAAACTTCCAGGAAGTTGCTGATGTGGGCATTAGGATCTTCAGTTGCATTTCCCCCAAACTGTACTGACTACTGAATCATCTGGATGCATGTTTTGATGTCACCCGCATTTGCTAGTAAGGGAGGAAGTACAATACAAGAAATGAGTATGTCAACCACCGGAATGGTTCTGTCTCAAATGGGAATTGGTGGTGCAACCTCTAAAGATTCAGGTTCCATGTTGATCAGTGCTTCTTGGCCTTCTCGCCTTTCCCTTCTCAACTGTCTGATGGTTCTTTCAATCTATGGGTCAAGCGGTCAAAGTTCAAAGCTTCTAGTTCGACTCATGTAGTGTCTGAGAACCTGAAACAAGTGAAAACAAAAACAATAAGTAAAAAGAAATTAGATACAAGTAAAGTATCCAACCCCAAAACTAATAGTGAAAGATAAATAAGTCACCGGCAACGGCTCCAAAAACTTGACCGGCGTAATCACACGCGTATAACGCAAGCGCACGTATCGTTCAAGTAGTATAAAAGTATCGATCCCACGAGGACTTAAAACCTTTTGTTATTAATTCATGAAGTTAAATATTTACAAGTATCTAATGGATTGGTTGTTTGATTGGGTGGTGACTTTAAAACTTAAAACAAGTAAATAAAATTGTTTGAAAGTAGATTGAAGAAAATTCAAATGCTGAAAACTATCCAGGGTTGTGAATCCTTCCAATATCTTTTTAAAAGATGAAGTGGTTATTTTACATTTGTGTAATATATTGTTTTATTAACTTGGAACACGAAATTATGTAAAAGCCTCTTCCGATAGTCAAATACAAATATCCAGTATAACCTAATTAATCATATTCCTATGTTAACCAAGTTGTCTGAATTTATTAAGATTAAGTTCCAATTATGGCTACCCCCGCTCGACAGGTATATTCCTATCCTGTAGGGAAATCTATTAAAGGGTTATCTATCCTCAAGGAAGATCGTGGGCTATTAAGTCTAAGGTCTTAAACCTAAAATCCATTTTCCAAGTTCATTTTAAGTTTACCGAATCAATCTTATTAATGGGCAGTTAACAAGATGCATTAAGACTAAGGCTCAATAAATAAACATTTATATTACCCAAACCGTAATTTAACCCCTTATAAACCGATGATATTGGACTTCATCACAACCCCAGATAACTGGCTTAATTACGACACATATTGACGGGTAGTAAAAACTTAAATAAAATAAAAGACATAAAGTAAAATGCTGAAAAGTAAATTGCTGAAAAGTAAATGACAGAAAGTAAATGCTAAAATTAAATACTGAAAATTAAATGCTGAAAAGTAAATGCTGAAAGTAAATTACTGAAAAGTAAATTGCTGAAAGTAAATTGCTGAAAGAAAATTGCTGAAAAGTAAATGCTGAAAGGAAATTGCTGAAAAGTAAATAAAGTAAAAGTACAATAAAAGAAAATGCTGAGGTAAAAGGATCCACTTTTATTACTTCTATTTTAGATATCTCCCTTAATATAATATATTAACTTTGCATGATAATTACCAACCAGCCATATAGGCGGTATCCATATTAAGTCAAATTAATAATTAATTACCAATCGACCAATATGGCGGTATCCTCGTTAAGTCAGGTTTTAACTAGTTTATATATTATAATTAAGGGAGATTAATCTAAATAGTAGTAATAAAAGTTTTGCCTTTTACCCCAGCAAAGGAGAGTTACCTCCTAATTACTGAAAAGTAAAAACTGAAAATTAAAGAAAGAAAAGTACTGTGCGTAAAAGTAAATTGCGGATAGTAAAAACTGAAAAGTAAAGAAAAGAAAGTGTGAAAGCGGAAATTAATTACTGAAAGCTGTAAATAAACAAACAAGATACAATCTTCTTAGTATTCTTAAGGAATTCCTTAGAAGAAAATATGAATTTACAAATGAAATGGCTTGATATTTATAGGCAAAATTTTGCCTCCATCAAATCATCCACCAAATCCATTATTAATTACTCCACTAATTACTCCAACAAATCCATTATTAATTGATCCACTAATTTCTATCATGTTTGGTGGGAGTTTGACTATTTTTATTTTTTTATTTATTTATTTGATTTGAAAATGACTTTAATAATTACACATAACACACTTCCGGATTTTTCATCAATTTCGGTCATGAAATCTTCAGAATTCGAAATTATTTTTGTTCTTAAAAGTTGTAGATCATTGAGTCTTCTTTAATCCGGAACTTGAATCAGCTCCATCCGATATCGGAGTAAAAAGTTATACCCAAAATACAACAGATACGCAAAACTGGAATTTCCAAAACTGCACTTCGTTAAAACGCCCTTTCAAGTTTCCAATCTCCAAAATTAATATGTAAAGTCCAATATTTGCCCTTATTTGACCCGTATTTCATCCTAAATGATTTCATTGGGTCCCAATATTATTTTATCTGCAAAATAAACTAAAACATATCAAAATGTTCATCAAACCCGAGAAACTAAACAAAATATTAAGTAAAAGAGGTGGTAAATATTGATATATTTTCCGCTCATCAGTATCAAATACCTATAGTTGTCGTATTGTGAAAATATATATTTTCCGCACACAACTATACGCATCTACTTTCTTTAGCTTTACGATTTACCTTCAACGATTTACAAAATTTGAAAATAATTGAAAAGCAAACAGTGTTTGACACTTGACCTCTAAATGTCACTATCAAATAAATAAATACCTAATGGGTTTTTCTTAATGCCAGTGAAGAATCTCGAGACATGAACCAATTCATGTCAATCTTTACTACATTAGAAACTATACTGTCTAGAATGATTATATCATAGTCTATTCTAATCTAGAACCTATTCTAGAAATCTGCAACCATAAGTGAAGCCAGAAAACATATATAAAATATGCATGCAGTGGATAAAAGTTTAATTCTATCTAAATAATATAATAAGGAAAAACATAAGCGTCAATTTACATAATATTACACATTGCATTGGTTATGGATTTTTAACCTAGCAGTGCCTCCCACTACTTTATGTAATACCGTAATCCCCAACAGAAAATGAGAATTCAATAATTAAATCGAATTCCATAATGGGAAGTGGAACCCATGAATATATTTCGACTCACATCTTTGGCACGTTCTCGCCTACATATATTCACGGGTAGACAACTCATTATCAAGCACACTCGTTGTGACTCTTGATTTTATCCTGACCGTTTCTCATTGTGACAACTTTGGCACGTTCACAGGAGGCGTATCAAGGATTCACTTGTCAATGACAAACTCAAGCTATCGATGTAGTCCTAACAGTTTTGGCACGTTTAGGATTTCCACTTTCACTTGAATTTGTCTCTTATCATATAAGTTCTACGGGAGCAAATGAGCTACCTTCAACCATAACTGAACAGCTTTTGCATGACATAGCTATCGCATCATGAAAACATTCACATCTGTATTGACAAGGCAGACGAAGAAATAAATATTACTAATACTAGTCACTTTATAAAACCTTATTTAACGGGAATTTTCCTAAAAGATGTATTTCATTTTATTTAATCAAACTAAATAAATACATGCATGTAAAAAGTAAAGATTAATTAAATGTCAAATTTAAAAGAGCTAATCATATCATGGGTTCAGAATCAGACTCGATGTGATACCATTTTGTTGGGGTTATATCAGGGCGGCGCAGCGGAAGGAGCGCGGTTCAGGCGAAATTGTAGTTTAAATTTTTTAAACTTACGAATAAATTATTCAATATCCAATATTAATAATTCATTCATATTTCACCTAAACATATTTATTCGATATCATATAACGACGTAAATAATATAGAAACTCCGCGAAACTTTTATGAAAACGTTGTTCCGTAAAATAGCATAAAATGCCTTTCCGACCGAACCTACCGACCAATGCACATGGGGACTGCCCAGGTCAGCCCCAAAAATATTTGGATAGTTCATGGACTGCCCGAACAGTGATCATTTCACTGTTTGGGCAGCCGTTACCCGATAATGTTGTTTTTCACCGTTTTCGCGTAATTTCACTCCGAAATAATTTCCGGTAATTATTTTTCTTGGGTAATTAAAATAAACTAATTCATTCTAATTACACAATACTCAAAAATATTTTATCACAAAAATCAGATTTTTCTCATAATTACCGTGAGACCCCGTTACTTTGTATTTTGATCATTTTAGTCCTAATTTGTCAAATACAAATTTGGATGATTCCAAATCAGTTCTAAAATGATTTTCAACATGTAAAACACATCAAAATACAAATTGCAACAAAAATCCCATTAAATTCCAAAGTTACCGAGAACACCCTAAAGGTTTCAAAATTTTGTAATTTAGTCAAATCTTGTTCAAAACAAGTCAAGATCAAATCCAATCAATCCCAAATTTAATATACATCATATATACAAAATTGGAATAGGTTAAGAATCCTAATTTCTCAAATTACTCCAATTGATCAATTTACACTAAATTGAATAAATTCAACACTTTAATCAATTCTTTACAACACCAAACAAGTCTCACCACTTTGAAACAAATCAAGAACAGTTCTAGGTCATCAATGAGAGGCCTAACTGTTGGAAAATTATGACCCATAGCGTCACTATTTGTACAGATCATGGTGTTGTTGTACAAATTAACTATGTGACAAAGGAAATTGCTCTTTTATCATTTATGATTAGATCACCAAGATGTATAAATGATGAAAGGTCCTTATGATTAGTTCATGGATTGAGATGATATGAGACAGTATCAATCCACGAAGGTTTAATCATTAAATATCCCTAGTCAGAGTATTATCGAGATTTGACATCGATAATGCGGAAAAGACTAGTATTACACTTGTGCGAGTTGTGAGGGCATAACGTCATAGATCTCATATATTTGGGTATAGGATACTCATGCAAGTGTAGTAGGAAGTTGTGTTTTACCGATGGTACGGAAAACAGCTTCGCTTTGGATAGACCCCTCAGAATTCCATTGGTAGTATGACTATGTGTCTATGGAAGTTCGAAATCAGGGTAGGTGTATTTGGTCTTAACCTGAGACTTGTACCGATAATACTTGCGACAATCAATATACTTTGGTTTTGGTTGTCCAACGCTTTAACAGGTTCTGTGTACGCCTCTGCTGGGTATATTGAGAATCGTAGTGTGTTGGGTGTGATGTCAAGACGGAAGTATCACTCCAGTCATAGTGGAGATGATGGTCACGTAGGATACAGAACTGGTTCTCTTATGTACTGCAGTCATTGGGATAAAATGACTAGGTCATGTTTATCCGATTATAGAGACTAGTTACCAGAGATCCGATATGTGCTTCATACGGGGCAGACACATTTCCAGCCCCAGGCCTTGCACGTGACATCCGATACTGGATCGAAATACGCAATACTACGTATACTACGCCTGATATAGATCACTATATTCCTGTAAGGATATTTCTGGAAAATTGGTAGGCATGGCGCTTTGCTAGAAACCAACCTTGTCTTGTAAATCGGTAAAAGCGTAGTACTAGGTACTTACGTGTTCGGATAGTCCGACGATCGGATTTACTACCAACATATCTGGGAATCTCATGGGTCGCTTCCCAAAGATTCACCGATGACGTATGACTCACACTTTAATTAATCTGGGATTAATTAGAAGAGAGAGAAAATTAATTTGGGATTAATTACGGAGATATTTTATCTGGGATAAAATATTAATTAAAGAGAGAAAATGATTAATTTGGAATTAATCGATAAAATAATATATTCGATATATTATACGAAATTGGATTTCGACACGGAATTGAAATTAGATTTTAATTCGGGCGAACGAGTTAATTTAAAATTAATTCGTTAGCGACGTGAATAGTAATTTTGCTAGGCAAAGATATTTAATTAAATTAGATTTAATTACGTCGCAACGGAAAATTCGTTAATTTGGAATTAGCGAACCCGAGCTCGGGAGTGTTTCCGAGCGCACTCGCATTTCGAATTCAAGTGCGACCCACAAGTCACATCATGCGTCACATCACTAGTCAACCTTGTCACTTTAAAGTGATAGGAGTTGTTAGTTGTTGGTTGAGTGTAAATCACTCTTGTGTGAAAACATGAAAGAAATATATAATTATTTTAATAATTGGTATTTGATTTTTCATTTTGTGTATTAGATACACAAAACACACTTCTATCTCCCTAACACACACATTTGGCCAAGGGCCTTATTTTTGTTTCTCCATCATTCGGCCATTGTGGCCATTTCTTCTCTCCAAACCGTGAACCTAGGGTTCATTATCTTAATGATTTTGTTGCAAAATCATGAGTGCTAGCACACAAAGGAGTCATCCCAAGGTGATAGGGAAACCCATTTGGAGCTTGGAATCACCATTAGAGAAGCTTGGAGCTTGGAGCATCAATGGAGGACCAAAAATTTGGAGGCCAAGAACTGCCACTGCCGAGAGTTTAAAGGGCATAAAAAATTTTGTAGTTAGTCGCATCGCTCAACCGATCATTGTGAGTATTCCGCAACTTCTTCGTGTATTCACATGTATGTTTCATTGCTGTAATCGATCATTGGGACCGTAGAAACCCCAACACTAACAACTCTAGAATGGCGACAAGATCATCAAATGATCAAATGTGTGCTTATACACCATTTATAAGTGACCGGCGTAAACACACACGTGTAACGCAAGCGCACGTATCGTTCAAGTAGTATAAAAATATCGATCCCACGAGGACTTAATTCCTACTGTTGTTATTAATTGTTGAATCTATTTATTTACAAATATCTAATTAAATGGAGAAGAGAATTATTGTTTGATTGGTTGAAAGTTGTTTTACAAAAGAAATAAAAAGACAAAAGAAAATACTAAGGAAAATAACAAAAGACACAAAGATCTAGGGTTGTGAATCCTTCTAATATCATTTTAAAGATGAAGTGGTTATCTTAAAGTTGGGTAATATATTGATTTATTAACCTGGAACACTAAATTATGTGTAAGCCTCTGTCGATGGTCAGACACAAATACCCAGTTTAACCTAATTGAACCATATGTCTATGTCAACCAAATTATCTGGATTCATTAAGTTTAAGTTCCAATTATGGATACCCCCGCCCGACAGGTATATTCCTATCCTGTAAGGAAATCTATTAAAGGGTTATCTATCCTCAAGGAAGATCGTGGGCTATTAAGTCTAAGGCTGAAACCTAAAATCCCTATGTCTAGTTCATTTTAGATTTACCACATCAATCTTATTGGTGATCAGACAACAAGAAGCATTAAGCTTAAGACTTAATAAGTAAATCTTTATAATACCCAAACTATAATTTAACCCCTTATAAACCGGTGATATTAAAAGTCATCACAACCCCAGGTAACTAACACATAACTAGGGCTAGTAAAAACTTAAAAGTAAAAGACATAAAGTAAAAATACTGAAAAGTAAAAGACATAAAATAAAATAAAATAAAATAAAATAAAATGCTAAGGTAAAAGGAATTACTTTTACTATATACTATTTAGATATCTCCTTTAATATAATATATTAACTTCAAATTAAGTTTAACCAGCCATAAAGGCGGAACCAAAATAACCAGCCATAAAGGCGGAACCAAAATAACCAGCCATAAAGGCGGAATTAATATTTAATTACCAACCGACCAATCTGGCGGTATCCTTTTTAAGTCAATATTTTAAATAGTGAATATATTATTTTTAAGGGAGATTAATCTAAATAGTAACAGTAAAAGAATTACCTTTTACCCTAGCTGGAGAAATTACCTCCTCATGGTAAATAGTAAAAACTGTAAAAAGTAAAAGGTAAAAATAAATTACTATTACTATTCAAAAGTAAAATTATTATTACTACAGAACGTAATTAAAATTATTTACAAAACTAAAAACTAAAAACTTTAAGAAACTAGAGAGAGAAACTTTCTCTTTTGAAATAATTAAAGAGAGAGGAAGGTACAACAAATTCTGAAATCTCAAGCTCAATTTATAGGCGCGGATAGGGGTCCCGCGTCACGACGCCAAAGGGTTCAGCGTCGCGACGCCAGCTACAGTGACACGTGTCACTTGCTGATTCACCGACTCAGATTCTTATCCGATGACGTGGCACTGTTCATGACGTCATTGCTTACGTCACGCTGAGGGCGATTATCGGCAGCGTTAGATCGCGACACGTGGCACCGGCGCACATTAGCGAGTCCGTTGAGATTTCGACACGTGGCACGGCGCAAGATAGCATAGATGATGATTGTCGGCATCGTAGGATGATGACACGTGGCAGGCGCAATTTAGCAAATCTTCTGTGATGGTGACACGTGGCACGACGCACGTTAGCAAAGTCAAACTTCACAAATTCTGAACCGTTGACCCGACGCACGTTAGCAGACTTCGGTGCATGTTAGGCGTTGCGACGCTGAAGGTCCTGGCGTCGCGACGCGGTAAATTACCAAAATGCCCTTTTTTGCCAATTTTCACAGTTTTGCTCCAAATCACCTCCAGAATGTCCTGAAACTTTATTTATCTACAAAATAACACAAAACACATCAAAATATTCATAAAACTCAAGAAACTATACAAAATATAAGGTTAAATGAGTGGGAAATAGTGATAGATTTACCACTCATCACACCCCCAAACCTAACATTTTGCTAGTCCTCGAGCAAAATACAAAATAAAATAACATAAATAAAATTTAACTAAGCCACTTTCGTAGGGATCACGGTTGCATTTAGCATATGCAACAAGCCTTTAAACCCCTAGGTGTCCCTAGTGGACGAGTTGTAGTCTCGTGAGGGTTTACAGCAATGATACCCACAAACATTTTACAAAAGTAAAAAGTTAGTTAAAACTAATGCACACAAAAGCAAAAAGACACGAGAAAATAGAATAAAGAAGTTAGTGACTAATCAAGTGAAAATTTCTACTCCAAGTTATTAGTTGTTTTGTTTCTTTCTAAATTACTGAATAAGTAAATTCTCCGATTATATTTACCATTCTCCGTATACACAGCCAACAAAATATTAATCAACTCATTTTTGCCCACAACAGTCATAAGTGCAGTTGATAAGAGAATAATATTTTTTTCCTAAAGTTCTATCAGATTTCACACCTTTTTGTAGCAATGGAATAATTTATCTGATTTTTCTGATTTTTTCTTTGATTTTTCTCTATTTTTTATTTATATACAATACCTTCCGTCTATGTAGCGAGCTTTGGGTCGGTGGCTCCCAAACCAGTTGGCTTTAGGTCACCAGGTGTTAAGACACCCCTACGGACTTAATTACTCAGACTTCAGATATATATATTTTTGCAGCATCTTTGATCCATGTAGCGAGCTTTGGGCCAATGACTCATAAACCAGTTGGTTTTAGGGCACTAGGTGTTAAAACACCCTTCAGACTTAATAACTCGGATCTCAGACGTTTTTTTTTTTTTTTTTTTTTTTTTTTTTTTTTTTTTACTCCACTGCTTTTTGAGATGCTTCCTCCGATTAAACTAGAGCACTGAATATTACAAACTTTTCAATTTTAGCTCATGTCCGTATGTTACTATGTATGTTGATAATACCTGCCAACTGAGCATATGAAGATTCATTTTAGTCAGTGTTAAGGAGAATTTACAAATTAAATAATTTAAAAGGAAATAAACAAAAATTAACTTGTTCTGAAATAAATGGTTTGAGATACGTATCAGGAGTGGAAATTCCTTACTCGGCTATCTCTTACCAATTTCACCTTTTTAGTCAAAACAAAAACACAAAAAAAAAATCAAAAAAAAAAACACAAAATATTTTTGTAATTTTTGAAAATTTTTCAATTTTTTTGTATTTTTCGAAAAATTTTGGACTAAAAATAAAAACAACACACAAACTAAAAACAATGTACTGATCAACTAATTCCCTCCCCCAAACCTAAATGAGACATTGTCCCCAATGTCTTAAAAAGTAGAAGAAGAGTTTAGAAGGTCATACCTGGTTAGCTGAAAATCTACAGGAAATTATAGGTTAAGATCCAGATTAATTCGACGCCTCTTACCACGATCGTCCTCGGACCAATTTATCTTTGAAATGATAGGGTCAACTTTTGGTTCATAGGCTATGAGTTGGTCAATTAGATCTGGAGCAGTTCTGGCAGTGAAGAGGAGTTCTTTCATAGGTTTTGACACGAACCCATTTCTCCGAGCATCATCAAGAAACACACAAAGAAAATCATAAAATCCATCAACGTTGAGCAGTCCAAGCGGTTTCTGGTGTATGTTCAGGTTCACCGAAGATAGTACTATAAAAATTTCCTCCAATGTACCCAAGCCACCTGGCAAAGCAATAAAAGCATCAGCACGATTAATCATTTCTACCAAACGTTCAGACATACCTGATACGATTAATTCCTCTCCGTTTGATGATCCAATAAGATTTGCCTCTGCCAAGGGTTTTGGAATGATTCCCAAAACATGACTGCCTCCTTCCTGTACGGCCTTTGAAACGATCCCCATAAGTCCAAGATTTCCTCCGCCATATATTAAATGCATATTCCTTGCAGATAAGACTCGACCCAATTCCTTTGGTGCTTCTATGTATTGTGGCTTAACACCAACAGTACTACCGCAAAACACACATATATTTTCAACTCGTCTTCTTGAAGTGGCTTCCATTTTTTATGTATTTCTTTTTCAAATCAGGATGCCTTCAAAAGTGCAATGACGGGCTGAATTTATAGTACCTGAAAAGGGTGAGTAATAATAGCAGAAGTATCTTCCAGAGGACGTTTGTTTGCTAAACAACAAAAGAAATCGTGAAAGATCAAAAAGTCTGGATCCTGTCTACGAAAATAAAGATAATTACAACAGAAAAGCGAATCAAAGCAATAATTAAGGCAACGGAATTGTGTACGTAATACGCCACTCGCTTAGTATAAATTCATTAGAATGCATCTTAAGATTTCATTCCTTATTCAGCCATCGCTAATGAATTGTTTCTCATCTTTGATTGCCAAACACAATTCCTTCTGTCTTAAAATGCTTCGTTTATGCCTTTCCCTACAAAAATAATACACAAAATTAAAAAGTTCACACAAAATATGAAAACAAATTACAACAAATTGCATGGGTTGCCTCCCTGCTAGCGCTAAATTTTTCATCTTCAGCCAGACGTGACTGAAATTCATCTGTTAAGGAGGTTTCAATGTCGTTTTGGATGTCCGATTAAAGACAATCCCGTGAGCGTTGCTTTTGAAGGGTCTCTTCCAACGGTAAAGTTGCAAAAAGAGTTTTGTCTTATTCAGTGCTCGTGCCACATTTTTGCTACTTGTTATTCCAGTGGTTCCTGCAAAGAAAGAAATAAAATCAGGAGGTCTCATATGGTGCTTGACTTGGAATGGAAGTTCCATTCTGTCAAGCTTCTGGTTGATATCTTTGATTTGTACTCCCCAAAACAGTGATGTTTTTCCTGAATTCTCTGGATCTTTAATAAGGTCAGACATTTGCTCTTCCATTTGCTCTGTTTCTTGCTCCACCTTTTCTTCACAGATGTATTTGAAAATTTCTGCATTCAGCTCTTCATCTGTCATCTGTGAAATACATGCTTCAAAATTGTCAACCTGAGGATGAAAAGAAATGTCAGATTTTTTGTCTTCATCCTCTGACATGACTGGAACGGATGGTTCAGAAAGATCTTCTTCAAACATCATGGTAAAACATGCTCCAAGATCTTCATTTTGAGGATTGAAAGTTTGATCCTCCGTTGTTGGTGCAGTTGGTACAAATAGATCAGCTTCATCCTTGTCAGAATCGGAATAATAAAAGTCAAATTGAGACTTTGTCGGTTCGGGCTCCTGAACTGATACCTCTGGTTGTTGATACTGCTCAGCCTCCTCCTCTGTTGATGTGTCATTGTGGAATGATTGGTACTCGAAGGCTTCATCGGTGTCATCTGAAACTGGTTCTTGAGGTAAGTAGTTCTGGTTTTCTATTAATTGTCTGATCTGATCTGTCATTCTCTGTATGGATTCTGCGTTGCTCTGAACTTATGCATCAAATCGAGCTGTCTGTTCTTTGATCATGTGAATCAATTGATCTTCCTCTGATGGTTCTGGTTGTTGATGAAGATCGAAGGTAGATGGTGGATAAGATGGAAAATGTGGCTCTGTGAAATTTGATGGCTCTTCATAACATGATTGTCTCCAGAAATTCTCCCATTCTGATCGATATATACATTGATCGCTCGGGTGGTTACTATCACAAATCACACATCTCCCCATTTCGTTCTGATGAACAAATGTAGCATTGCTTGGTTCTGGCATCCAGTGATAATCATTGGGCTGTTCAACAGCCCACAGAAAATCGGACTGTTGCTCCCAGATGTGGGGTGTATCTTCTTGTAAAGCTCGTAATCTCTCAATCTCCCAATAGTATTCTATTTGTTCAATCACCTGGAAACAGAAAGAAATAAAAATTACAGATAACAATAAAGAAAATTAGATACAAGTAAATTGGATAGCTTCAAAATTAATAACTCAAGAAAATAAGGCCCCGGCAACGGCGCCAAAAACTTGACCGGCGTAACACACACGTATACGCAAGCGCAGTATCTTTCAAGTAGTATAAAAATATCGATCCCACGAGGACTTAATTCCTACTGTTGTTATTAATTGTTGAATCTATTTATTTACAAATCTAATTAAATGGAGAAGAGAATATTGTTTGATTGGTGAAAGTGTTTTACAAAATAAATAAAAAGACAAAAGAAAAATACTAAGGAAAATAACAAAAGACACAAAGATCTAGGGTTGTGAATCCTTCTAATATCATTTTAAAGATGAAGTGGTTATCTTAAAGTTGGGTAATATATTGATTTATTAACCTGGAACACTAAATTATGTGTAAGCCCTGTCGATGGTCAGACCACAAATACCCAGTTTAACCTAATTGGAAACCATATGTCTATGTCAACCAAATTATCTGGATTCATTAAGTTTAAGTTTCCAATTATGGCACCCCCGCCCGACAGGTATATTCCTATCCTGTAAGGAAACTATTAAAGGGTTATCTATCCTCAAGGAAGATCGTGGGCTATAAGTCTAAGCCTGAAACCTAAATCCCTATGTCTAGTTCATTTAGATTTACCACATCAATCTTATTGGTGATCATGTAAGAGTTCAATCAAGGGTCCCAAGATCAACAAATCATGCACAAAAAACCACATATGAACACATCAAAGGAGGTGCGGAATATACTCACATTGATGGGTTTGATGCTAGGAAAAAACACAACCAAAACGCACTGCATGTTACTGCTCGGCAGTGAGCTGCGAAGAAGGTAGACTGCTCGGCGTGGGGGCTGCTTCCCTCCAAGAATCGGCCATGCATGAACTCCATTGAAGCTCCAAGCTTCAAGCTTTCCAAGCTCATGAAGACACTTCCCTATCACCTACGTATCACTCAAGGTGTGTGCTAGCACTCAGTTTTGCAACAAAAACGTCACCTTGCTTCTCTATTTACTCGGCAGAAAACAGAACAAGAGAAGAAGAAGACTGTTGCCAAAACCGTGAAGGAGAGAAAGAGAAAAGGGAGGGAGAGCATTTTCACGTGTAAACGTGAATGATGAGAGAGAGAAGGCAAATGGTTTTTCTTATATTTGTATTTTATTTCCAAAAATAAATCAAATACCAAAAACTTTTCATTTACCAAGTACAAAAGTCAAGAAAGCAAAAGGCTTTCATCATTTCAACTTTTGCTTTAAGTCACATCACATCACTTTAATAAAGTGACATGTTGTCAAGTCACATCACTCAAAGTGACAATTGATTTGACGATTGATGCGACTAACGATTTGACGCTTGATGTGACTTGCGTGCCGCGCTCGAATTCGAAATGCGAATGCGCTCGCAATCACTCTCGGGCTCGGGTTCGCTAATTCCAAATTAACGAATTTTCCGTCGCGTCGTAATTAAATGATTACGCCTAGCGAATTCACTATTCACGTCGCTAACGAATTAATTCTAAATTAATTCGTTCGCCCGAATTAAAATCTAATTTTAATTCCGCGTCGAAATCCAATTTCGATTAATATATCGAATATATTAATTTATCGATTAATTCCAAATTAATCATTCTCTCTCTTTAATAATATTTTATCCGAGATAAAATATCTCCGTAATTAATCCCAGATTAATTTTCTCTCTCATCGAATTAATCCCAGATTAATTCTATCTCTCTCTTCTAATTAATCCCAGATTAATCAAAGTGCGAGTAATACGTCATCGGTGAATCTTCAGGAAGCGACCCATGAGATCTCCGGATATGTTGGCAGTAAATACGATCGTCGGACTGTCCGAACACGAAAGTACCTCGTACTACGTTTATATCGATTTACAAGACAAGGTTGGCTTCTAGCAAAGCGCCATGCCTACCCAATTCTCCAGAAATATTCTTACAGGAATATATAGATCTGTATCAAGCGTAGTATACCGTAGTATTGTGTATATCGGCCCAGTATCGGATAATCACGTGCTAGGGCTGGGGGTGGATAAGTGTCTCCCCCGTCCGAAGCACATATCGGATGTCTGGTAACATAGTCTCTATAATCGGATATACATGACCTGGTCACAATATCCCGATTGGTTGCGCAACACTCAAGAGCACTAGTACCGTATCCTGCGTGACATCAACTCCAATATGACTGAAGTGATACTTCCGTCTTGACATCACACCCAATACACTACGACTCTCTGATAAACCCAGAAATGGTGTACACAGAACCCGTTTAAAGTCCCCTACCACCAAGACCAAAGTCTATCGATTATCGTAAGTATTAGCGATGTAAGTCTCAGGTTAAGACCATACACACCTACCTTGATTTCGGCCTCCCATAGACACATAGTCATAATACCAATGGGATTCCGAGGGGTCTATCCAGAGCGAAGCTGTTTCCCGTACCATCGGTGAAACACGACCTCCTATCGCACTTGCATAAGTATCCAATACTTATATATATGAGAACTATGCCGTTGTGCCCTCACAAACGCGCACAAGTGCAATACTAGCCTATTCCGCATTATCGATGTCCAGTCTCGATAATACTACGGCTAGGGATATTTAATGATTAAACCTTCGGGGACTGATACTGTCTCATATCATTCTCAGTCCAGGTACTAATCATAGGGACCTCTCTTCATTTATATATCTATGGTGATCTAATCACAAATGATGAGAGTGCAATTTCCTTGTCACATAGTTAATTTGCTACAACAACACAATGATCTGTGCAAATAGTGACGCTATGGGTCATTTTGTCCAACAATCTCCCACTTGGCACATAGCCAGTCACTCAAGTGTCCCACACCTGAACTATGTACGGTTCGCTCAAATTGCTGAGGAAAGGTTTTCGTCAGCGGATTTGCTTAATTATCGTCTGACGCGATTTACACGATCATCACATCGCCACGATGTATGATCCGAACGAATCAGATGATATAGAAGTATGTATCTGGATCGTCGATGAGACTTTAATTCTTTAGCCTGTGCTGACGCCTAGCTCAGCTGCTAACAGAACTATATCTAATCTAATTAGATTTATTATCGATCCAAATGGCTTCTATTGCTGCCTCAGCTGCAGCAATAATCCGCATTTGTTGTTAATTCGGCAACAGTTATCTTGCTCGGAAGATTTCCAGCTCACTGTCCCAGTGTTCAAACTTTATAGTACCGCAGTATTTACCGGTTTGGAAACTTGCAACAGTGATCCCAGTCACTTCAAGTTCTCCATCTCCATAGTTTAAGACAACATCTTTAGTTCTCTCAGATACTAACAGATGTTCTTAATCTTCAATCCAGTGACTATCACTTGGATTGACCCGATTGTGACTCCATATGCTCAAAGCGTATGAGACACCAATACAAGTACATTTTAAATGTACAATTTCTCAGAGAGTGTTACCAACTCCAAATCTAGCCCAGTAGATCTTTATTCCTTGAATAAAGGTTGTTACTCCCCAGAATTCTACGGAGAATTTCTTATGAAAGCCAAGCTTTCACCGATTGTTTTATGGGAATTTCATTGTCAGTGCCCTCCCACTAACCTCCTTATATACACAAGAATTATTTCGTTTTGAGTCAAATCATAAACCATTATGATTATTTCAAAACGGTAGTTCCAAGAACCTTATGCTTGCTTCAATCCAAACATGGATCGAATAACCCGCAAACCTTGTTTGTCGGTTATACAAAATCGTCAGGATGTTGAAAGCATCCTCCAAAAGGTTTCCTTTTCAGGAAAGCGATTTTGATCTGTAACTGACACATTTCATAAATGAAATATGCAGTTATCAACAAGCATCTTCAAAATGGATTTACCATGGCAACAGGTAAAAGGTTGAACCGTTATTAACATAATGTTGATAACGATACCTTTCCGTCAAAAGCCCTGCTTTGTACGTTGGTATGTTGCCTTCCATGTATGTCTTCCTTGAAGACGTTTAATGTACCATAGGCAAAATGCCTTGTGGTACAACAACTAGTATCCAAAATAGTTGTTAAACATGGAATCCATTCCGGACTCATGGCACTTTGCCATAATAGGGAGTCGATACCTCGTATCACTTCCTCATACGTAATCAGTTGTGTACCTTAAAAGATTAAAATCTTTATGAGGTGAGATCAGAAACCCATACCCTAGGTTGTTTTCTGACTCTCACTGATCTACGAAGTTCTTGTGTATTTGAAGATTAATGGTATAGATTCATCATTGATGAACTATTTGTGTTCCATTAGGACCTTGTGCCTTAGAATAGTATTACTTCGATTTTCATCGAGTATCACTATCCTCCCACTGACCACTGTATATCGGTATTCCTCTCAGGAAAACCGCATGGTGAGCAACAATCACATTGTTCTCATGTGAGATTTATAAGTACTATACTTATGGTTTCCCTTAGGATAACCTATATTGGCACTTATCCAATTTGGGTCCTAGTTTGGTATCATCCAAACGTTATGCCTAGCATACCCAAATTATCAGGAATGAGAAACCTCGTTTCTTTCCCGTTCATATCCTATATGATATCTGTCAAACAGATTTATATGGAACCTTATTCTAAATAAGTTTTGCACTGTTAATACATATCCTGTTGAAGGAAACAGTAGCTCAGAGCGACTCGCGAAAAACCTAATCATGTCCAACAAAACTTGGTTTTTAGTTCTGAGACACCGTCAATTGACGTGTCTCGGGAGGAGTCCTCATATGAAAGAATACCGTACTCTTTCATGTACGTATGAAACTTACTGCTTAAGTATTTACCAATACGGTCTTACCGTAGCGGCATAATACTACAGCCGATCTGTTTGTATACTTCGTGTCGAAACTCAAAGTTTCGTATTTGTGTTCTTCAAAAGAAACACATAACCATAACGTGATGCCACATCCGTTAAGGTCACGAAATATTCATGTACACATCTAGCCAAGCTAGATATGGGCCCACTTACTTCACCATGAATAGGGTTTACAGATCGGTGGCCTTTACACTATTACCTAGTAAATAGTATTTTTAGGTACTTTACCTAGTAAATAGATTCGTAGACCTTATTTGAATAGTCAAATCAGTCCTAGTACCACTCTTCAAAAGTGTGGATATACGAGTCTTGTTTAATTGTGTCCCAGACTACAATGCCACAAATAAGTCTCTATTGATCAAATCAATATGAGCTTATTTTGTCATTTTATATGTTTGAGATTTTATTTATATTCAAAATATAAATTCTGTTATTCACATCTAATGTGTTTATCTCGGTATCATCTTTATATAATAAAACACTTAGTGTTCTAGAATATAAAGGTTTTATCCGCAATGGATTAAACACTGATATAGAGATAATGTCTCTAGTCAACTAGTTACATTATAACAGTTCCTAATTTAAGTACATACCCAAAGGGTAGTTCCTAAACTTAGGTATCCACAGTCGAAACAGCGACTTCGTCCAGTTTCCGATTTGCAGAGAAATCTCGGTTTAAAGTCAGTATCCAACTCATAGCGGATTCTGAACATCAATACACATATTTTATGTACCACACTAAGTATTTAAAATCTAATTTCAATACTAGTAGTGAACATAACTTTGACAAATATTTTTAAAGTTAGAGCCTCGCCCTTTCTTTAATTCCTTCGTGTCTTCCATATCCAAATGGTAGTCACTTTGGGATATGTCAATTATCCTTTTCAATATTTCACAAACCTTTGGCCAAGCCTTGGGTTTCGGAATATCGAAACGATGTGCACCTCGTGCTACATGCCCAATTGCAAACTTTGACTTTATCTCCTCTAGAATAGTCAATTAATTCTTAAAGAATTATTAATTGCAATTTTAATACTTTTAAATCTAAAGATAGATTTATTGTAAGTATATTAATTAAGCATTAAAGTCATCATCACATAAATCTTCCAAAGATTTTATGCTCTACTATTTGCTTAATTTTGGGCGTAACGTATAATAAGTTATTTTATCAAATAAAGTAACCTATATATTTATTCCCAATTTGAAAATTAAATCATTTAAAATATTTTAATCCCAGATTATATTTTAAATATCCAACTTTTCAATTTCTTATCTTGATTACAATAGTCCAACTATTTAATCAACGATTAGTGGTACTATATTTATAATGATTATAATAGTCCAACTATATAATCAAATATAATCCAAATTAATTAACCTCAATTACATTGATTACTATAATCCAATTATAAAATCAACTGTAAACTGAAATTAATTAATTCAAATATATTGATTAATATAATCCAATTATATATAATCAAGTATAATACAGTCCAACTGTTTATTAAAACAACAATTTAAATATTAGTCCAACTAACATTTAATATTACGACGAATAAAATAAAATGAGCGTGTTAGCGAGTATTCGAACGAATGTTGCAAATTCAATACTTGCCTCCCACTATTTTCGTCGAGCCTCTAACCCTCTGTGGAGTACTCGGGAAACCGTGTTTCCTAGTGGGCTAGGATCCCGTTAAATAACACACAACCCTGACTTTGGCCAATAAAGCTGTATGCTATTAACTAGGTAGATCTCACAGATCAATTGGATCTCATCCAATTCCTAGATCCGGTTAGGTGGACATCCAAGTCCGAAACATATGTATAATGTCAATGTATCCATTACATTTTCCTAACCCTATCCTCTGAATCATCTAGGCCTTGGCTTTGGCCAAAAACAAACCTAATGATTCCAGTTAAGCTGGACCCATTGACGAGGAAAGTTTTGTAATCAATGTCATTGGACAAAAAGTGATCTGACTTTGGCCAATAAAAATCACGATTTGGACAAGACACCGATATGCAACAAAACTCTCATGATTCAAGTACATCCTTGATTGACAAAGGTCTTGACTTTGGTCAAATAAAACCAATGCCAACTTCGGATCTTGAACAAGAATCATTCAATGGAAGGATATTTGCTTAATATAACGAGGGTTTTTCGCATGCAAATTGGCTACCAATTTAATTATCTTTGTTAAGGTCTCATCATCATACACCCTTAAACATGCATTCTAAATACATAATAAAGCGTATATGAAAATAAATAATAATGATATGCGGATGGATATTTTACATTGATCCTAGATCAAATCTCTCACTTCTCTCTCCCGCTAGCACTTGTAATTATATACCCGTTACACTACACTTCTAAAGAAACCTCTTTTACATGGAGGGGAATAGGTGAGAAGAGAATACAAAGAAATAAGAGATAAGGCTGGACACGCAGGTCCAATTTAATAAATCAAATTTATTACAATTTCCAAATCGCCCAACCCGACTAATATCCATCCGATATGCATTATTCAAACATCATAACCATGTATTCATACAAGCATGTTATCAATCAATCAATCAAATAATTAATCTTGATTATTAGTGATCATCCAATGTTCAAACAAAGATTTGATTTTGTTCGAGTCAAACTCGTATTGCAAACACGTACTCAAAGTACAATTTCTACGAATTAAATTAAATTACATAATTAAATCCAATTTAATACGTATTTAATTCTAATTCATTATTTAATTCCAAATTAAATATTACACCTTTATTAACGAACCTTTACGACTTAAATTCCAAATTTAATCGCAACGGGTCTCAAAGCCCGATTAACATCTAATGTTTTATTTAATTAAAGTCCAATGGGCTTTTAATTAATTTCTATAGGCGTGGACTTTTGGTCAACTCGGGTCAAACCGAACAACCAAAATCCAATCCTTTAAATTAATTTTGGCCCATTAGGCCCAATTAAATAATTAAGGTCCATTAAATCATAATTGGACCTTTTGGATTCGGTTTTGGGCCTAATTGGATCCAACCAATTTTGCCTAAACCCAACTTTGTTACAACAAAGCCCAAAAGCCCAATTACAACCTAACAAGCCCAATTTCCAAAATCAAGCCCAAATTAATTAACTTATAAAATTCCAAATTTCACAATTAATTAACCTAAGTGTAATACACAATCAATTACCCAATTAACATTTCTAAAATATCAATTAGCCTAATTAATCATGCACTTTAACAACCAAATAGTGTCCAACACAATTCAATTAAAATCAAACCCAATTAACATGCTATCAAGTCTCGGCAATTAGGGGTTTTTCAATTCGATTCGGTTTCAATCCAATTGAGTCCACAATCTTAATTCCCAAATCAATTCAATTCATCCAATGAATTAAAACAAAAAATCACAAAGAATTTCATGTTCATAAATTCGGCCAAGCCACTTTAAAAGGGAAAAAATGTTCTAAATCAAAATTCAATCCAATTGAACTTCAAAACAACATTAACCAATGTTTTAAGTCATCCAATGATCAAACAAAACAAAATTACCAAGACATTAGGTTCTTCCAATTTTCGGCCAAGCCTCCAATTTGGGGAAAATTGAATCCAATCCAATTTCATGAAATTGATCACACACAATCTCAATTAAACATGTTCTAAGCATACTTAAACATCCAATTCAATTAAAACATGCTTAAAACATTTTACCCAATTTCAAGTTTCATGTTCAACCTAAAGAATTGGGGAAAATTGATCTAATCCAATTTTCTTGAAATTGATCATGCACAACTTCAATTCAACCTCATTCAAGCATAATCATCAAACAATTCAACCAAATCATGCCTAAATCGAGTTTACCCAAATTAAAGTTTTACCAAAAATAAGCAAATTGGGGAAAATCAATCCAATCAATTTTTATCAAATTGATTACATATAACTCAAATTAGATCATATATAATCATTCTTAAAATCAATTTGACAGAATCAAGCTAAAATCAAAAAGCCCCAAATTTGCTCAAGAACCCTAATTCGGTTTCATGCATCAAAGGCTCTGATACCATTGTAAGAGTTCAATCAAGGTCCCAAGATCAACAAATCATGCACAAAAAACCACATATGAACACATCAAAGGAGGTGCGGAATATACTCACATTGAGGGTTGATGCTAGGAAGAACACAACCAAAACGCACTGCATGTTACTGCTCGGCAGTGAGCTGCGAAGAAGGTGGACTGCTCGGCGTGGGGGCTGCTTCCTCCTCCAAGAATCGGCCATGCATGAACTCCATTGAAGCTCCAAGCTTCAAGCTTTCCAAGCTCATGAAGACCTTCCCTATCACCTACGTATCACTCAAGGTGTGTGCTAGCACTCAGTTTTGCAACAAAAAACGTCCTTGCTTCTCTATTTACTCGGCAGAAAACAGAACAAGAAGAAGAAGAAGACTATGCCAAAACCGTGAAGGAGAGAAGAGAAAAGGGAGGGAGAGCATTTTCACGTGTAAACCGTTGAATGATGAGAGAGAGAAGGCAAATGGTTTTTCTTATATTTGTATTTTATTTCCAAAATAAAATCAAATACCAAAACTTTTCATTTACAAGTACAAAAGTCAAGAAGCAAAAGGCTTTCATCATTTCAACTTTTGCTTTAAGTCACATCACATCACTTTAATAAAGTGACATGTTGTCAAGTCACATCACTCAAAGTGACAATTGATTTGACGATTGATGCGACAACGATTGACGCTTGATGTGACTTGCGTGCCGCGCTCGAATTCGAAATGCGAATGCGCTCGCAATCACTCTCGGGCTCGGGTTCGCTAATTCCAAATTAACGAATTTTCCGTCGCGTCGTAATTAAATGATTACGCCTAGCGAATTCACTATTCACGTCGCTAACGAATTAATTCTAAATTAATTCGTTCGCCCGAATTAAAATCTAATTTTAATTCCGCGTCGAAATCCAATTTCGATTAATATATCGAATATATTAATTTTATCGATTAATTCCAAATTAATCGTTCTCTCTCTTTAATTAATATTTTATCCGAGATAAAATATCTCCGTATTAATCCCAGATTAATTTTCTCTCTCATCGAATTAATCCCAGATTAATTCTATCTCTCTCTTCTAATTAATCCCAGATTAATCAAAGTGCGAGTAATACGTCATCGGTGAATCTTCAGGAAGCGACCCATGAGATCTCCGGATATGTTGGCAGTAAATACGATCGTCGGACTGTCCGAACATGAAGTACCTCGTACTACGTTTATATCGATTTACAAGACAAGGTTGGCTTCTAGCAAAGCGCCATGCCTACCCAATTCTCCAGAAATATTCTTACAGGAATATATAGATCTGTATCAAGCGTAGTATACCGTAGTATTGTGTATATTGGGCCCAGTATCGGATAATCACGTGCTAGGGCTGGGGCTGGATAAGTGTCTCCCCGTCCGAAGCACATGTCGGATGTCTGGTAACATAGTCTCTATAATCGGATATACATGACCTGGTCACAATATCCCGATTGGTTGCGCAACACTCAAGAGCACTAGTACCGTATCCTGCGTGACATCAACTCCAATATGACTGAAGTGATACTTCCGTCTTGACATCACACCCAATACACTACGACTCTCTGATAAACCCAGAAATGGTGTACACAGAACCCGTTAAAGTCCCCTACCACCAAGACCAAAGTCTATCGATTATCGTAAGTATTAGCGATGTAAGTCTCAGGTTAAGACCATACACACCTACCTTGATTTCGGCCTCCCATAGACACATAGTCATAATACCAATGGGATTCCGAGGGGTCTATCCAGAGCGAAGCTGTTTCCCGTACCATCGGTGAAACACGACCTCCTATCGCACTTGCATAAGTATCCAATACTTATATATATGAGAACTATGCCGTTGTGCCCTCACAAACGCGCACAAGTGCAATACTAGCCTATTCCGCATTATCGATGTCCAGTCTCGATAATACTACGGCTAGGGATATTTAATGATTAAACCTTCGGGGACTGATACTGTCTCATATCATTCTCAGTCCAGGTACTAATCATAGGGACCTCTCTTCATTTATATATCTATGGTGATCTAATCACAAATGATGAGAGTGCAATTTCCTTGTCACATAGTTAATTTGCTACAACAACACAATGATCTGTGCAAATAGTGACGCTATGGGTCATTTTGTCCAACAGATCAGACAACAAGAAGCATTAGCTGAAGACTTTAATAAGTAAATCTTTATAATACCCAAACTATAATTTAACCCCTTATAAACTGTGATATAAAAGTATCAACAACCTCAGGTAACTAACACATAACTAGGGCTATAAAAACATATTTATTTAATTTAATTATTAATAATAATAATTATTTAAATAAAAATATCAAAAATATGTATTATTATTACTTAAATAATCCAAATACATATATTAATGATATATGTCAAATATCACAATTTGACATTTAATTATTGTGTATTTAATAAAACAAATATTAAATCCAAATACACATTAATAAGAAAATGACAAAAGGCTCCCCTATGCATGTATCTTTCGTTTAACGGGTAAAAATTTATAAATAATCCGTATTATTCATAAAATTTGCCCTAGTGCTCTACGAGTTTATTTTCATTAGTGAGACCTCTAAGTCTGGCATATCCATCACGAAATCTATTCTTGTCCAAAATACCTACCAGTAAATTATGACGATCATAGATAAATCGTTGAACTATACAGGTTCGAGGTCATCGCATACGTATATCCTTCTGCACAAGTATCAGATTATTCCAGAGATATAGAATTAAAGTCAAAGCTCTATAGGATAATCTCATCGACAATTCGATTAGCAATCTTATAAAACACTTCGAACTCACTTCTACAGTGTACCACGTGTTGAGTTTAATCACAGTCCACAAGATCACCAACATGCATAAAAACATTTCCTATGAACAACATCAAGGAGGTGGCGGAATCAACTCACATTGAATTCGGTTTTGATGGAATGAAGACAAGATGCGTTTTTAAGCTCCCTCCAAGCTCGGCAATGGCTTC